>PNEQ01107367.1:0-14389 GCA_003012365.1 Medauroidea extradentata | reverse complement strand
ATTGTACTAGCGCGCCCCGGTTTTGGGCAAACGCGCGACTGGCATCATCTATTGAATTTCAATGGAATAGTGGCGTTTAAATAAGTCCTGGCGGTAGTTCACTGTGCATTACTAAATCTTAGTTTTCCACACCTTAAAAAAACCTATATTAAAAAAAATCACAAAAAATTCACGTATAGGCCCCCCCCCCCCTTTTTTTTTGGGTCCAAAATTTTGGACAAATGGGGGGGCGTATACGCGAGTAAATACGGTAGTAAAAACAATTTTCTGCTCTTTATGTGGACGTTGTTGACAGTGTTCAAGTATATTACTAGTTACCTGGTTAGTTTAGTAGTAATTTTTTAGTTATGTGATAAAGGTCATGTCACTTGTAAAGCTTTGCTGTTATTTGCTTTTAATGTTTTACAATGAAAGGGAACTGTATGTTTTTGATAGTTTACAACCACATGGTAAAAGTTAATTTTCTAGATGGCTTTGATCACATTCTGGATGGTAAAAGTCGGTTATCAGTCATATCAGCTTTATTGTACTGTGTACCTAAAGCAAGACTAGAACTTATATTTCTTGTTCTTGAGCTTACTTAGGGCACCAATAGTGGGAGGGTATGTTATGGTTTCTAAAATATGCCATACTAAAGTTTTGAAGTAAGAACCGTCCTATTTCAGGTGACTTTTGCCTGGACTCAATTCGATTGGAGTTGGTAGAAGCGGATCTCAAGGTGATTGAACATTACATTAAACTGTGAAGTGAAATTCTTATTCTGTCTACGTTTTGTTAAGAAAATGTATAGATTTATTTAATTTTGTAAAAATAGCCGTAGTTTGGATATTAATTTACCTTAACTTCTAATTTTTTCTAACTACAGTAATTAGAACCCATGAAAGATTTTATCGTTCAGTTTATTTTGTAAATAATGTTCTTTTGGGAAAGCTCGTAAAAGCATGATCACTTAACGTGGATGTGTTTTTTAATAGATACATTGGGTAAATGCAATGTTGACAAAAAGTTTATATAAGACTGTTGCACATTGGTTATGGTAATACAGAGGCTGCCAACAGTGGAAACAATTAACATTAATTCCTGTAGGAAAACTAGTTCTTAAATGAAATTTCTGACTAACTAGGAAGCACGTATCGCGTTGTTTCACTGCGTAGAGCAGCTTCCTCGGGCGAAGTGACATGGCCGACTGCAGTGTGGCTGCCAATGGTTGCACCGACATGAGGCGGGAGTTTCGAAAGCGTCGTGTAGAGGAGGATGTGTAGGGGTTACTGAAGAAATGTGAGTGAAATTGTTGTCGGAAGCTGACTGACTGGGGATGTTATCTTATATTGAGACCTGATGGTTGCATGGATTTGGTGATATACTGATGAGCTAGTAGTTCCCATTGTCTGGTTTACCGTGTGGGTTGGTGTCTTTACCTGCTATGGCTTGTCTGGTAGATTTTTTTGGTAGCATAGCTGTAACTTCCTTGGATGGGGTAAATGTAATTGGTTAGCCTACTTTTGAATGATGTAGAGAGATGGTGGATGGCACAGGAACCACAGCATGGGTTGTTGCAGGGATGGGAATCTTTGAGATTAGTTGTATTGTCTGTAGCTGTAGAAGGTGGGAGTTTGGGGCGTACTAGTTTGTTGCAGAGGTTGGGTGATCATCTGAAAACTAACCTAAGTGGTTTGGAAAGAAGGTTTTGGATTTGTGGCTAGGACAAGATTTTGTAGCCTGAGTTGAGGATGGGTTGGAGTTGACCTTGGCCTTTATGATATGGTACCAACAAATGGATTTCTGTATTTTTGGCTTTGGTAGTGTTGCTGGTGGTGGAGGTAGCTCGTTGGATTTGTTTTTGCACCAGGGCTTCAGGGTAACCTCTTGTCAGCTAATCCTCTTCCTAAACAGCTTGAATACCTACAGTTCACTTAACTTCACCTGGTAATTCTCCAAAACACATGCAGTTTTCCTGGATGTTGAGTTAACACTACATAACAGTATCATTCACACCTCAGTACACACAAAACCAACAACCAACCTTCGGTACCTTCATTTAAACAGTTGTCACCCATACCATGCCAAAAAGTCACTACCTTACAGCCTTGCCACCAGAGCCAATCGCACATGTTCAACTGGCAGTGTCCTTAACAAACAGTGCCAACAGATAGCCAAAGCTTTCACAGACATAGTACGCAAGCATTTTTCGTCACCCTTATCTGTGCTGAGTAGAAAAAAATATACAAGCTGCCAGTCTATCATACTTTGCCATACCATCTTCATATTTCTTCCCTCATTTCCAAAAATGTTTCCAAACAGGAGTCCATAAATAAATTTGTACAAGTTGTCAACAAAAAACTGAAAAACAGCAAAGAATGGTTATATGTGAACTGTGGGAAGTGAAAGAAACTAGACATTTATAAGCAACTGGTATGTGGAAGTGCCTTAACGAAGGGGGAGAGGATGGCGTAGAGACAGCAGCTGAAGCCGACAAGGTCACAACTCTCTCTATCTTTGTCTCTGCTACAGTATGCTGGCTGGAGTTCACCAAACGTGGCAATATTGTTTACTAGAGCCGATGGAACTGAGAGGGTCTACCGACCCATTTGTGCTCAGAACCATACAAAGCAAGACACGGAGCGTACATGGAAATGGGCGTTGAGGGAGGGTAGGGTGTTGCTACTTGTCATACAGTGCACACCATTAGAAACACAATGTGATGTGCACAAACTAGTTTTCATCAAATTTCCTTCAAATTTTTTTACTTTTTATAAAAAAATTTACGTCTCAGTTGGGTGGTTAGACAGGTGGTCATTATAGAGAGGTTGTGGTGCTACTATTTAATTTCAAACCAGTCCACGTATCCACGGCTATAAGTTCTCATGAATACATGATAATTCAGTAGCATCATCGGTGGTGCACTTAATCTTGACAGGGCTGTATGGTGGATTTCTGAGTCTTAGAAAGTGAGAGTGATTACACTGGTAGTTCATGATGAGCTATTTGGTGTTTATTGGACTGACGGTACAGTATTACATTTTACATAATGTCCGAACATGAGCGGCAGCCCGTGATTTTAAGTCATATATGAAGTTGTCCCAAAGCGCGTGGCATCAAAGGGTTCCCATCAGTGATGTGCTAGTCACCAGAAAATACACGCTAACTTCCACACAGGAAACAAATTAAGAAAGACAAAAAAAAATAAATCATTCCGCAGCACGCTGTTTCAAAACGTAGGTTTCTGCGCCTTCTAGGTTACAAAAAGAAAATAAATCACAGCTCACCAGTGTCCCAGCAGGGTCGTTGCTGTGCTGGCTCATGGTACGTGGTGAAATTAAGTTTATAAAGTAATTTTACATTGTCTCAATCACCAAATTCGTGCCGCGCACTTCTCTCAAAAACATGTCATGTTGGTCGGATGACTGCAGAAAGACTGTGGCAAGAGAAAGTTGGCGTCAGCAAACCCCCTTCACATCCGGGGACTCTTTTATATCAACACCCTTTAAGAACTCCCCGGGTGCTCAAATCCATGCAAATGCTAATTGCAGCATGCACATAAATTTATTGTAACACAAATATAGAGAAAGAAACTACGTGGCCAGAGAACTCCTGCCAGGTGGTGGAGTGATAAGGCATGAGCAAGTCCGCCATATTTCCTGCGAAAAACCCCACTTTACACAGCTATTGTGCTCTTCTCTTCTGGCGCCTCTTAGTTGCGACGGCAATGACCAAGCTTGGCCCGAAACTACAGAAAATTATAAAATTGTGCACAGTTCATCCTCCTGCGAAATTACGTCAAAACAGAAACAAAATGTGGTAAATTAAATGACTATTAAAATGAGACCAGACACGTGCTTCTACGATAAAATTTAATATCCCGTCAAAATAGCGGGCCTCTGAATGCTTATAAGTTGTGTCAAACAATAATATACTGTATGTGAAATTACTGGCAAATGATAATCAATTCGAATTTTCTCCGGGCTACCTCATAGTGAGAACTTGTCTACTGCTCAAGTACACGACCATTAACTTTTAAAAGAAATTGTTTCCACCCCATTAATGAAATACATATGTTAGATGATGTCACAGTTTCAAATCTTAGTCTATAATTATTAGGGGTGTGTGAATAATGGTTTAAGGCCGGTATTCCTAAACAAAAAGTTGGGGTCTACATATGCACTACCATCTCAGGCGCAAGAAAAGCAACGACAGAGACCAAACTTGCTGAGCGTATTCCTAGACGTGTTTGCGCCGTGTCCCGAGATGGTGTCAGGTAAGTCGCGACTTATTAGCCGGCCCGCGCGAGACTAGAAACAAATGAAAGCGGCGACGAGTGCTGCTGATTTACCATTGCTATAACAAGAACACGTTAAACTTTGTACTTTTGAAACGTATTATTTAGACAGGCTTGCCGTTTTAACGAATTTTTTCCGTTTTAATAGATATTTAAAGGTTAAAACGGACAGATGGATAATGTTAGATATTCACGGATATTTCTAACATCTGTGTTTGTCAACAATTGACACAAAAATTAGCGACGCACATGAATGGATTAACGAGATTCGCTAATCTTTTTTGTGCTTATTTTAAACCTACAAATCTTTCCCTTTATTTTTGCAGAAAAGGTCATGCTATATACAAGTAAATATACGTAAATTTGTGTTTTATTTTATGCCAAAATAAATAAAAAAGGAAAATTTTTAAAACCCCTCATAATGGCTGCACCCCATATTTTGTACCAAAAATTTTGGTGAAAACATGCGGCGATTATGTTAATAAATACGTGTATTTACATTTTATGTGTGGCGCCATGATAGAAGCAAACTACGTCTCATTCGAGGCCATAATTAAACTTATGCAGATATATTAATTTTTCAACAATAAGTACATAACTAGTTGAACATGTTCGCACTCATTCTACAAATTTATCCGAATAGGAAAACTGGTGGAAAGTTTCACTGCTACTTTACCAAAACAGATTAGAAAATAGTTCAGTCTGTAAAAAACATTAACAGTAAATGGTTTCCTGTATAACATCTCAATTTTTCACAATACTATAATAATTTACTATACATTTAAATTTCACTATCAAAATTCTACAGCAAGAAGATTCTAAAAAAACTTCGGAAAAGTACGTAGACGTAAGTTTGAATTATTACAGGATTTTTGAAATGAACTTGGTGGCATCCCTGATTTAGCATTTGAATTTGTTTACAAAATAATTACAGTAACAAAGAGATAAAAATCACGGATTATAACGGTCACAATTAAAATATTCAATAACTATTTCTTGTTAATAGTTAAAAACAGTAGGTAGAGTAGCCACGCGATCGCAGTGTTTCCGTTCATATTTTTATGCTGATTATGACCTGAAATGTTATATTAGCATATTATTCGTACACGTGGAATTATATTCAAAACATAATTCGCAATCACTCTTAAAATGTAATATATTATTACGCCGCAACTAAATACTAAAAACTAAGGTATTGTCACGGTAACAGTGGCACATAAATTAGGTCTCTCATCTCCTCTATACACAATGCACTCAACCGACAAGTTTTTTTTTTGTCATAGGTTATTACTTGAGATCATACTTCAAGCAATGGTTCTTATCATTTCATTGAAGACATCTCTCTAGCAAAGTGAACTTTATGCTTTCAGTCGAAATTTCGTTTGTATCCAGTAATTTCATTTTGAAACAGTCTCTAATAACCTGGGTGTCGACGATACGTAAAGCTCACTTACCTTACCTTTTGTTTTTGAATTACAGTGGAATCTCGTTAAGACGAGAGTTGACAAGGACGGCAGAAATTGTCGTTATAACAGATACTCGTCTCACCTAACTATACGTACTAGTGACAGAAGCGTGTGCCAATGCCGTGCTATGATAGTCCCCAAAAAACTAAACACAGTGTATCTCAAAAATTGCTGGAACGATTTTAACAAAATATCGTATACGTTCACGCCATTACCTCCCCTGAACAACAAAACAATAAAATTTCAAAATATTATTGTTTTTCAAAAAATCATTTTTTTTTTTTTTTTTCAAAAACAAAAATTTTTTGGGGTACTGTATTCTCAGCGACGTAAAGTCAATGTCTTATAAACACAATAAAAAGTTTCACCTTTATACCTTAACGTATACGTTAACATTCGTGGACGAATGATGATGCCGGGTGTTGATTTCATCTGCTTATGTGAAACTAATACACACGTTAAAACAGTGGCACAGTATATGCACTTTGAAACATCACCTCTCGTAACATATTTTCATACAAGGAAAAAATTCTTTATGCATGAGCGAAAGAAAATAATTCTCATCTGAATGCTAAATTATATACCGTTACGCTATCTTGCAAGCAAAACATGGCTGCGTTGGGCTCTAGAGTAGCGTGGACGCTGGGCCGCCATGGCAAAGGAGCACGAATAATCTGAAGCTTTGTTTGCAGTTCGATTGCTTTCCGTTTGATTTCACTTGCCATTGCTACAGAAAACATGCGCGCGCAACTAACTCCAACCCGAAGACGATACAAGTTGTCAGGAGACAAAGGTGGCGCAATTTTCTTTGTGTGTATACGCGTCGATATACAGCCGACTCATCGCACAGTATCGATCACCGCTCATCGCTGTGGATGCATGCTCCGCCGGGATTATCGTTTCAGAGTTTCGCGTCAAGAGCGCACCACCAGATGTACGGGACGCTGCGCACAATCAATTCTTTCTTGCAGCTCTCGATGTTCACTCTGAGCGCGCCACGAGTTGTTTACGTGACGCATTCTGCATATGTACAGCCGTTTTTCTGTCGTTATAATGTACACAACCGTGATAATGCTCTCGTATTAAACGAATTAATTAACGTTATATTCAATACAGAAATTGACGGTGCACAAAAATACTGTCGTTATGGCCGTATTCTCATCTTAACCCATACTCATCTTAACCCATACTCGTCTTAACGAGGTTCCACTGTATATGAAATAAAAAAATGTGTTTTTGACAATTTTCGAAGGCTTCAGGATAACACTGATACAGCGCGCGAGCTGTTTTAAAATGTGTTGCCTGTAAACGTCTGAAATGTGCTTTTATTTTACAATATGTTAGTAAATATAACACAGATGTTAAGTGTTTTTTTTTATGTATGTTTACTAATTACAATTTTTTCCATGATTAGGGCTATGTGGATGAATTAGAATGCCCATATTAATAATGTTTACACTGCTTTATTGTTATTTTACATGCATGAAAATGAAAAGTTATGATGCATTAGTAAATTTTAATTGAGTATAACTTGTTATGAGCGTTAAAAATTATCCCGGAAAATTGTTTGTGTCATTTTAATATCTAAAATAAGATATGTGCATCTGAACGTGACGACAAATATTTATTGTTCTAGACACAATCTGTGTACTATATATAAATGCAGACTTGCCAACTTTTACGATTTATCGGTAAAATGTACGGAATATGTAGGGCTTTTGGGATTTTACGGGAACCCATAAAATTCTAAGAATTTTTAGACGTTCCGCGATTATATGCACATTTTTTTAAAGCCAGAAGTAGCGAAAATCTGTTTGGCTCAGTTCTACCGACATAAATTGCAGTTCTAAATTAGGCTTCATTCAAATGACGTGTACTAACGGCCGTAAAATAATTTTTTAATGGGAATTCAACAGTTGGTCACGATTAGTAAGTCGAACGAAAGCCAATCAGTGGATTTCTTCAATAGGCAGTTTCAAAATGGCGGAGTGCGCATGGTATTTGTTTGGAGTTCTCCTGACGGAGTTACTAGATTTTCCGCACTTGGAAGCTTTTGATTTTGATGATAAAACACTATTCTGCAGCTCTTTTAATACGAACCACGCATATGGATACTGTTACTAGGTGTCAGAATTTGAAGTTAGAAATGCGTGGCATGTTTTGAGAGGATGCTTAACCTATTCATACAAAAAACATAATACGTATTTGGAGCAAAATACGTCAGTGAAGGCTACGTATAACAATTTCGCTTTGAGTGAATTTCGTGTTTTTATTATTATTATTATTATTATTATTATTTGTGAAGTTTGGAAGTTTTAAATGTATTCATCCTCTAATAAAATTATAAAACATGGTTTTACAAACTGTTACTCACCTTATTTAAAACAAACATTAAATTCTGTACTTTGCAGCATGGGTGTCACGAAGGGGGGCAAGGGGCCCCCCCCCCCTTGGAACTTGGTGACCCCTACAAAAAAAGGTCACTAATTGTGTTAGGCACTGTGGAAAGGTCTTAATTTGCGTCAAATGCTGCAAAACAACGGTCTGTGTCGTCAGACTTTGCAAAAAGTATAAGTTTTTGCTTATAATAGATTAGTTTTATGATAGCTAAACTTAAATTTCTAAATCTTTGTCCCCCCTTGCAGTAAATCCTGGTGACGCCCGTGCTTTGCAGTGAAATTGATTTTCCTTTAGCATCATTACCGGTGCGAAATATTTATTTATGTTTTTGTGAGGTCTGGCTTATTTCATAACATAATTGTAGGTTTTGTGTGTCAGTTAAGTTAGGAAGGTTTCGGAACTAGGAACATATAGTAGGGCTGTGATTGTAATATAATAAACGTAACAGAAACTCCTGCGATAGGACCGCGAAACCTCTTTAATACAAATCTAAAGGGACCAAAATTTTTGCTGTTTATAATAATGAGGTTTGTATTATCAAGTGTTGGCCAAAATCTTAAAAAGTTTCTAAAATTTTTATAATTTTGTTTATCCTCTCAAAACTCGCATTCTTATCATCACAATTATCTGTTTTAACTAGAGGACTTTATATTACATTGATTTACATACAGTCAAGCCCCGCAACTGCGACATCGGCTACTACGACAACACCGCAACTACAACAATATTCCAAATCCCCGCCAAAAAAAATTAAAATTTTAATAATTTAAAAGGAATAAAATGGAAAAAGTTAACCTTATGTGAGCAGGAAAGATTATTTAAAATGCTGTATGTTTATTAAAATTCAGCAATAATTAGAGGCCCGAAATTTTCGCAGATGCTAAGTAACTGCAATAAAATGTGAACGTCTCCTAGAAAATGATCAATTCTCCGGGCGAGCGCCTAGATCTTCGATGGCGTGGCCGTGCGCATCAGCCTGCTGCTCTGTCGCGTGGGCCTAGATCCTGTGTATGGTTGACAAGAAGATACTTGCCCAATTGCTCGCACAAAGGAGTACAATAAGAATACACGTCTCTCCCTTCCACCCTTAACCACCTTGTAAATAAACACAGCCGGCTTGCAACACGTGACCTTTGTGTAAGGGGTGGTGGGGAGGAGATAGAAAGAGGAAGGGTCTGATGCAAGACGCTCCCAAAAAGCTTCCGCTCAGCTTAAATGACGACACAGCAATTTGGAACAAGAACTGCAGTCTTCTGACTGAATAACGGTGGACATATGCTGTTTCTTCACTAAGAATAATTGCCGCCGGCTGTGCTATACCCAGTCACACACACACCACGCATTCAGAAGAAATGCCTCTGGGAGAGACGATAGCGCTGTCTATTTCCCTCACACATGCACCCACACAATTACTCGTGCGTATCTCTGCTTAGCTTGCTACAGCTCATAGTTTACTGCCTAGGCCTTGAGCTTTTTGAGATAAGCAGCAATTACGGCGAATGAGAGGACGCAATACGCATTGGCATTACTGTTTCCTGTGTCCCTCGTTTGCTATTCTCAGTTATTCACTTTCATGCTCACACAGTTGGCCGTACGTGTTTTTATCTTTTGGTTTAACGGCAATTTCAACATTTAATTTACTGTACACTACTAATAAATTATAATTTAACACACTAAACGTCCCATAAACTTGAGCGAGAAGCAATAAATCCTTGCTGGCCGGCCATTGCATTGTTATTGTACACATCATCAGTAAGAGTGTGGGAACAAGGATAAGCCACCTTTTTTTTCTTAGAATGAGTCTGTTTGGTCAGCTGGAGGGGAAGAAAGAAAAATAAAAACTAAGAAAAAAATCCACGGGTGGTGGGCCGTGTGTGAAAACGAGCATGTCTAGCCTTAGCATTGCTTTCCAACAAACTCTCTTGTATAGGCTTGGTAGCGCTCATATAGGTCCGACACTTTTTCTGTTTGCACACTACCGGAATAAAATCACAAACTTGTGACCTTGCTCAAAGTCAATGCGGACACGTGCGTCCACTTCTGTTACTTATTGGCTTGGAACTTAACTTTGTGCCACCGCTAAACACAGTTCATGACTAGCGCACAAAAATAAAGTAACTACCAATGTTGGCGTCGCTCATTTTTGCTGGCAAACACACCAGCTTCACCTGCCCAATGGACAAGTGAACAATTATATTCACCTGTCCAAGCTGATTTTTACATGTCTCGGGCAAGCGCACAGATTATTCAACGCGTGCCACAGTGTGAAAGGGCACACAGCATTATCATGAGAGCATTCGTGCAAAAAAAAATGCCAAACTTGTCAAACTTATTACTACATGTACTACGACAAAAGTGACACGACATTCACCTCAACTGTTTGTCTTTTTGTGCCGGCGAGTTGTGTTTACATTTCAGTAATTCACTTTTATTAATTGATGATGCACACTAGAACACAGCGCTAGAATAACCTGCTGCACATTCCACAGTAGTGCATTTTGACGAAATAGCGAAACACACTCTCTCGTAGTCTGTCCACCTCCGCATATTTTCGACTACCTCATGTCGTTAATCCGCCGCATGGCAGCCGGTCAGCCGCCAAGTAGGCCTATGTCACGAGGAAGGCTCAAGGCCCGCACATTGTTACGCAACAATGCCTATACAGTCACATTTTTATGTCACTGCAACATTATAAAAAACATTATAGCTGTTAAGATGTTTGTCTATCATAGTCTCATATTTTTCTTAATAGTAAGTGCAATACAGTTTTTTATCTGTTTATATAATTGCATAGGCACTAAACACAATTATAAGATGCACAAGTTTCAAAGAATGGGGAAAAAGTTTGAGTACAATATGATTTTGCAGACTGTTTTAAATGGGTTTGTTTATATGTATACTTACTTAGAAAGGTTTCAACAAATTCCAGGAACTATAAACGTGTACACTTTTATTACTTTATAATAGTAAATTTGCATAAATCTGGTCAAAACGATAGAGTAATGAATTTTGACACAAAATTGCCGTGTGCAATTTACGCTAAAATTTAACATTTAGTAAGTGTTTTACTAATTCTCTTTCCGAAAAGTTGGCAAGTCTGTAAATGAATCCGTATTTCCCTTGGTCACGTCATCACGCGTGAACGGCTGGACCGATTTCACTTTTTTTTTGGTGTGTTTGTTACTGTCAGGAGAAGGTTCTTATTTTTAAAAAAAAAAATTTTAAATTGTGCGGAAAATTAGAACATTTAAGAATACTTAACAACCATATAATATTATTTCTAATTTAACCTTAGCGCTTTGGACAATATAAACATTTGACAAAGAAGATGTAAAAAATCTGAATATTGTTTAAACAAATGCCTCGATCGGAGTTATTTTATTGATAAAAAATAAATAAAGAAAACGTACATCACTGTTAGTTCAGAGCCTTGAGGATGCTAAACGAATACGAACATTGTTTTCCATAATTTTGTCTACATGTTTCCTGTCTTAACGATGACTATTGAAATTGAATTGTTATAATAAATAAAAAAAATGTGTTTATTATTCTAATGCAGGCCTGCCGTTTTAACGGTTATGTAAAGGTTAAAACGGACAGACTGATAATGTTATATATTCATGGACATTTTCAACATCTGTCTTCATCAACAATTGAAACAGTAACTAGGAACACACATGAATGGCTTAACGAGAGTCCCTAATCTTTTTCATGTTTATTTCAAATCTAGAAATATTTTCCTTTACTTTTTACTGAGGTCAAGCTATATACAAGCATATATAGGGAAATTTATTTTATTTTATGCCAAAATAAAATATAATAAAGACATTTTTTTAAAAACCCTCATGATGGATGTGTCCTATAGTTTGAACCAAAAATTTTGGTTAAAAACATGCGGCGATTATGTTAATAAATACGGGTATTTACATTTTACATGCAGCGCTGTAATACAAGCAAACTACGTCTCATTCGATGCCATAAATAAACTTATGCAGATAGATTAATGTTTCAATAATAAGTAGCCGGTTGAACATGTTCTTAGTTTCTCTAAACTCGTTCTACAAATTTTTCCAAATAGGAAAACGAGTGGAAAGTTTCACTACTTTTTTTCCAAAACAGGTAAGAAAATAGTTCTGTAAAAAACATAAACAGTAGATGGTTTCCTGTATGACATTTCAATTTTTCACAATAATATAATAATTTGCTATACATATATTAATTTCACTGTCAAAATTCTACAGCAAGAATTTCCTGAAAAATACTTAGGAAAAGTATGTAGACATAAGTTGGAATTATTACAGGATTTTTTAATGCTAATTACAGGATTTTGGAAATGAACTTGGTGGCAGCCCTGTTCTAATGCTTTATGATAAATATTCTTAGTACGTATATAAATAGTTTTGTTGGTATTCCGACACGGGAACAGGCAACATATAACTGGCCATGTGAACAACGTGGATTTTCAAGAAAACAAACACTTAGCGACTGCCCTTGAGATTTATTTATCAACCTTAATTATAACAATTCAATTTCAGTAGTCATCGTTAAGACAGGACAACGTCTGTCGGGTCGGCTAGTATTTCTTATTTTAAGGTTAGCACAAAAAAAAAAAAAGGAAATAATTTCTCACAGAACGTAAAACATTAAAAAAATAATTTTTATGTATGTTTTGTATGTTATTTACAGCGAAAACCAATTAGTTTGTCCTCTTTACCATCGTGATTGTTGAATATCATGTTATTTTAATGTGTAGAAACAATATTTCCTAAAATTAAAGTAAATGCACCACTCTTAATAATATCCTGTGTAATATAAAAAAAGTTTTGAAAAAAAAAAAAAAGCTCTGGACCAGCCAGGATTCAAACCCGAATAATTTGCTTACCGACCGGGAACCTTGCCTCCTGAGCCAACTGCGCTGATATCGATATAATGCAAAAATTTGATACGAAAGCCTGAATTTAGCAAACTGTCTAAAAAATCATATTTTTCTTATTAATTAACAGTTTTAAGTTTTTGAAAAGCTTTTAGCTTATCACTTAACATTCTTGCCATCGTAATGTTTTATATTATGTATAATTTTCTTGTTTTTATCGTCTCTCGTTGTGTCAAATACTATTTTCTGTAGGCAAGCAGTAATGTACGGTGTACCGGTTTTGATAGGAATTATGTGCTACCAACTCCGGACACAGAAACGCAAGGGTCGAATCCTAACGCGCGCCCGTATTCCTAAACGTTCTGAAGGTATCGGATAAGTCACGGATTAATATTTGCCGTCCCGTGTATGGTTATAAATATATGAAGGCGACACTAGGCCGTGCTTTTTCATAGAACAAGTAGTGACTTTCAACAGCTATTTAACAAAAATACATTAATTTTTTACATTTAAAATGTAATGTATTCCATTTTAAATTGTTTCAAACTATAAGAAATCATAAATAGAGTAATATAGATTGAAATACTGTATATGTAATATATCTTTCAAAATTTAAGTATTAAAAATAAAGTTATAATATCTTGTGCAAAGTAAAGAAAGTAGTAAATTATTATTTTTATAAATTGGTATCTACGTCGTCTTTTTCGCTCAGCAGCCAGTAGTGAAATATTGTGTGTGTGTGGACAAGCACTGCCATAATGAGGAGTCATGCCTAGCAGTCTGTTAAATAATTTGAAGACTGTCAAGGCCAAGAGTCGCAAGTTACCAAACACAAGAGGCTAGTTTCCACTTCATTACAATAATGCGTGTTCAAGATCTACAAATGCGGAAGCTGTAAGTTCAAGAAAGCATACACATCACTCATTACCCTAGCCTCTAGGCACAAGAAACTCGCCTCTGCGAGACATAACTGTAATTTTGACGATAAAGGTGAGTTGTATACATCTACACCCTATAGAGGATTCTGCAACATGATTTCAATGCTCGAAAAGCACCGCTAAAACACCCATTTTTGCCGCTTTACAATATGCTTTAATGATTACTGTTGAACCAGAAATTGGTATACACACGTATAGCAGAGGTGCCAACTACTACAGATTATCCGTAGTTTATACGAATTACGATGGTTTACTACGGAAGTACGGATTCTGTTGATAAACTAAGGATTTATTAGCTACCGCACGACTGTAAATAAAGAGGCATGTTCCATTGTGTATGCATGTACACTAGACCCCCGATTTTACGAATACTCATGGTTCCTCTCATCGCATTCGTAAAATCGCTACCTTCGTAAATTCGATAGTGGCTAATTTT
>PNEQ01107351.1:0-24138 GCA_003012365.1 Medauroidea extradentata | reverse complement strand
AACCAACGTTCAAGTGTCGAACCATCTACGACGAAACTCTTTCTCTCATCAAGATGGAACATGAAAACATTTTGTTTGATAAGCCAATTTATGCGGGATTTGCAGTACTCGATCTCTCGAAAACATTGATGTACCGGTTTCATTACGATGTGATGAAACCGAGGTATGCCGGTAAGCTGGAGCTGGCATACATGGACACTGATTCCTTTGTGTACCAGATTGAAACGAACGATTTCTACCAAGATCTGCTCTCAGACCCAGCATTCATGTCCGAATTTGACATGAGCGGATATCCACCCACCCATCCTTGCTATTCACCTGCCAACAAAAAGGTGATTGGAAAGTTCAAGGATGAGTGTGGTGGAGACGACATGTCTGAGTTTGTTGGGCTGAGAGCCAAACTGTATACGTACAAGTGTTCCAGTAAAGAAATTAAGAGGGCCAAAGGAATCCAAAAATGTGTCGTTAAAAACACAATGTCTTTCGAGGACTATAAGCGTATACTGATGGAACAGCAAGTGATGCGAGTAACTGTCAACATCAGATCATACCATCATGAAATATATACGCAATGCACCAATAAACTGGCACTCACTTGGATGGACGACAAGCGACAGATTTGTGAAGATGGTCTTCACACCGTACCATATGGATATAAAGTCGGCTAAGAATCATCATCCTTTGCTCAAGATGTGTTTTTTTATTTTACTAGTTAGTAGTTTACATGTTTTTCAGCACTACGTCAAGATTGCTATGAGCTTCAACACCATCATCAATGAACTTCAACACTGAGATGATGGCTTGAAAATGCAAGGCTCTCGTGCTCAGTGCCCAATGATCTAGGCGATCATTCCAGGGAAGTCAGCTTCGGGCTGCTTGCTGGGTGGTAAGAGGTGAGGGGACGCTAAGAGTGTGAGAGTTCTGGCATCGTGAAAGAAGATTACTTCATCGCCTAGAACAGACATCTACTTTACGATTTCACGTATCGAAGTTGGTGGTTATTCACACTGCAATAATTGTCGGTAGTATCGTACTCGCATTTCATTCTATTACTTTATTTCTTCTCTGTTCCTCTATCTATCTATCTTTACTCTTCTTCTTTTGCTGTCATCTTTCTGTGCGTTCCACATCCGCTTTGATGTTAGGGAACCAATTCCAAGAGGGTAGCTTTCCTTTTTCGGCCTCTAAACCGCCTGTACAACATGATGATAATGCTTGAAAAAATTGTATCAGCATAGTGTATTGCCCAGACCCAAGCCTCGGGGAACTGTCTGCATAGTAATATGCAGATGGTAAGTGTGAGGGAAGGCTCGTTTTATTCAATACAGCACATGCATAATTTTTATTGATACTGTAATTCATTACTTCTACACACATGCTAAGGAAATGGTTAATTCATCATGGGTGATAGGACTGCAGAGCTGGCAGAGCAAGATAAATATATAGACCGTGACTGATCCTTAATGAGGGGGATTGGTGTGGAAAGCCAGAGCAGATCTTAGTCTCGTCCGAAGCCAGCGAACGAGTGCACAATCCAGTTGCATGGGACGAGTACTCTCCAGTCTCACAGGCATCGTTAATTGAACGTCTGGAAGAAGTGGGCAACGATGGCGAGGATGAGATTACGACGAGGGACGACCACGACGAGGTGTGTCTTCACCGGGAGGAAGCTGCTGCTGCCAACCACACATCATGCAGGCTTCAAGAAAGAGGCGTTTAGATCTTGCTGGAGGAGATAAGAAGCCTGCGTGGTGAAGTCAGACAGCTGCACGAAATTGTACAGTGAAAATTGTTTTTATGCATATATTTCCATTAATAAATTCGTTTAAATTGATCTCGTGTGTACGTGAGACATTATTTAATCATCTCTACATGCAAACAGTGAGTACAATGTTGTTTTGTTATCTCTGTTTACTTTTGCCTAATTACTCAAGAAGCTGGCACATATACGTCAAGCGGTTTGTAATATCTAGTAATGAGGTCTATACACTTTTAATTGGTACTGTCAATCATTTTATAATGTTTCTGTGTGATTGTTTACTCAAGGAAGCAGGCACGTGTATCGAATGGTTTGTAATGGAAACTATACACTTTTGATTGGTACTGCAAATCATTTAATGCTAACCTCTACACACACACATCTTAAAATACATGTTAAAGTGCTACAAATGTTCCGTATCTCTGTTCACTTTTGCCTAATTCCCCAGGAAGCAGGCACACATATACGTCGAATGGTTTGTAATATCTAGAAATTATAACTATACACTTTTAATTGGTACTGCATATCGTTTGTTAATGTTTCGTATCTCGTGAGTTTGTTTACTCAAAGAAGCAGGTATGTGTGTCGAATGGTTTGTAATGGAAACTATACACTTTTGATTGGTACTGCAAATCATTTGATGCTAACCTCTACACGTACATGTGCTACAAATGGTTTGTAATGAAAACTATACACATTTGATGATACAGAAAATTATTTATTGCTAATCTCTACACATACATCTTACCTACATATATGCATGCTGGTCTTGGGTCAGTGTCTTGTGTGAAGGAAGAAGATACATGTCAATGGAGAGCCCAGGAATGACAGAGCATGAGAAATTTATAGATCATGGTCGATTCCTCATAGACATAGTGGGGGATTGATATGTAGAGCTGATGAATGATAGAGCATGAGTTTAGTAGAAGGTACAAGAGTAACACTGTAGAGACAGAGTAGGGGATTTATCTGTGGAGCCCACGAATGACAGAGCATGAGAATGTTACAGAACTTGGACGATTCCTCATAAACAGAGTGGGGGTTTTGTCTGTGGAGCCTGAGAATAACTGAGCACGAGAAAGTTACATGCCATTGCCGATTCCTCATAGACAGAGCAGGCATGGAGCAAGAGAATGACAGCATGAGAAAGGCCATGGTCGATTCTTCATAGAGTGGTCGTGGAGTCGGAGAATGATAGAGCACGAGAAAGGTACAGGCCATGGTCGATTCCACATAGAGTGGGCGAGGAGCCGGAGAATGACAAGAGCATGAGAAAGTTACAGGTCATGGTCGATTCCACGTAGACAGAGTGGGTGTGGAGCCGGAGAATGACAAAAGCATGAGTTACAGGCCATGGTCGATTCCTCATAGACAGAGTGGGGGTGGAGTTGGAATGACAGAGCATGAAAAAATTACAGGTCATGGTCGATTCCACATGAGGAGATAAACAGAGTGGGGGTTTTATTTGTGGAGCTGGAATGACAGAGCATGAGAAAGTTACAGGCCATGGCCGATTCATCATAGACAGAGTGGGGGTGGGGCTGGAATGACTGAACATGAGAAAGTTACAGGCCATGGTCGATTCGTCATAGACAGAGTTGGGTGGAGCTGGAATGACAGAGCATGAGAAAGTTACAGGCCATGGTCGATTCCTCATAGACAGAGTGGGGGTGGAGCTGGAATGACAGAGCATGAGAAAGTTACAGGCCATGGTCGATTCCGCATAGACAGAGTGGGGGTTTTATCTGTGGAGCTGGAATGACAGAGCATGAGAAAGTTACATACCATGGCCGATTCATCATAGACAGAGTGGGGGTGGTCCTGGAATAACAGAGCATGAGAAAGTTACAGGCCATGGTCGATTCGTCATAGACAGAGTTGGGGTGGAGCTGGAATGACAGAGCATGAGAAAGTTATATGCCATGGCCGATTCCACATCAGGAGATAGACAGAGTAGGGATTTTATATGTGGAGCTGGAATGACAGAGAATGGGAAAGTTGAGCAGGGGGATTGGAATGGGGACCCATGAAATGACAGATAAGGAAATTCTAGAAAATTAAGTGACGTCATCAAAGGCAGGTGATGCAATCCAAGATGGCGACCGGAGGTAATGTAATCCAAGATGGCGGCCAGGTGACGTCATCCAAGATGGCGGCCGGGTGACGTCATCCGGCGGCCGCGGCTCTGGCTCCGCAACCCCCACGCCCCTGCCCCCGGACATACATTTTACATCTACTTACATGTGATTACATTCTACACTATTAAAAATAATTTGACATATACTAATTATTCAAATACGCTCGTCCACCAGGACATTTTTCCTGCAGCTAGTTACTGGAAGCATACAAGCTCTGGCATACAAATTGCCACCACGCCCTTATGCACAATATACTATACTGGCGAGTAGATTTTCGTGTCATACTAGTTTTTCAATTAGATTTCAAGTGGTGACCGTACCTTTATATTGGACACGACTCTGTAGTAAATTCAATGTACGCGACAATCTTACTTTCGTTTGTATCCAGAAGTTATATTTTGAAATACCATTCCAGTTATTATGTTTTTACATGTCTTTTTTTATGGGAGTGAAATTTTTACCGCTTCAGAAAGGCTTCTAAGGAGCATTTATATCGTGTGAGATATTTTGGAAATACCATAGTTACTGTCTTGAAAGTTATTTTACTTTTTTTATTTACGTAAGTATATTAATAGTGAACATTTTACAACAGTTAATGAAAAAAATTGTAAGAGTGATGTAACGCAGATTAAGCACAACATAGACAAAGGGAGACGTAATGAATTCCATAAATTATTACTTTTTGAAGAATGTTTACAATGACTATATAATTTTTACGTAAAAAATGTAAAGAAAAATAATCTACTATAGTTCTTTCGGGATAAGTGAGCACTAAAAATTTAACCTCTTAAAAATATCACTAGGCGTTTGTGCATATACTCCAACATTGACTACAGTTGCCACTCTCCTTTCATGGTTGGCAACGAAATTACGCAAAGTAGTCCCTTATAATTTCATACTTCAATACAACAATAATGAAACAAAATCAACCGAAATCGACATATTTGAATTTTATATCATTATTTGACTTTTTTTTATCGAATCGTGTAGGTTCCTACCGAATACAAACTTTATCTTACTCGCGCAAACATCAAGTGATGTGTCCAGAGAGGTTAGACATTTCTCAACGTTTGGCGTTACGCGCGGAAAGATACACATTCGCTAAAAATTGAACTTAAGCAGGGCTTTTTTGAGCGCTCACTTTATCCCGAACCGTCTATACAATGTATTACTACAGTGTCATAATATCTCTACTATAAAAACAAAACATACACTGATAACCATTGGTTCGAAGAAAAAACACGCTACAAGGTATAGGCTAATGAACAAATTCTCATTAGCGTGATGAGTGCAGGGGGGATGAAAACACTAATTACGGCAACTGCAGGCATAGTTTAGCAGGCTAGAAGGCCCGCTAAGAGTGCCTTATGCCCACTCATGCCAGCTGGAATCTGCTACATGTGTATTGTTGGCCGTTAAAATTGAGTCATAAAGCTTGTGCTGGCATCAGACAAGCGAGTTGCCGAACTGTTCTCCTTGGGGGGAGAGGGAGATTATAGTTGAAAATTAATTTTATTTGGGCAAACATTTTTCATCGAGAACCTCATATTCTGGTGGGATCCCATTCGTACAAGTTGCCTGACAGTTGCCGCAGACTGAGGTGCATTTCATCCCAGCTTTCCGAAACCTGCATTGTCCATCACAACCAGCCGCATATCTGCAAAAAATACTGCCTTCAAGATTGAGCCAGGTGCGGCAGTGTCCTTGATTAAAAGGACCTCCAGTGCTTCATCATAAACTTGTATCCATCCCACGGGGCCGCTGTGGTCTCGCCTCCCACCAAGGCGATCCGGATTCGACTCCCGGTGGAGTCGGTCCCCGGATTTTCGCATGTGGGAATCGTGTCGGACGTGCCGTTGGTCGGCGAGTTTCCTCGGGGATCTCCCGTTTCCCCACCCTTTCATTCCGGCGCCTCTCCACACTCTTCTCGTGTCACCTATCACCAGCGCTGAAGACCTCGATGTTAAGCGCTGACCAAACATCTCTCACTCACTCGTACCCATCCCCTAAGGTGGTTGCCTAACCACTGCTACACTTGCAGAAACACTCTAAAAGAATTCTCCGTCTGGTTTGAGCCTTTCGTGTGTGGCTGTGATGGATGATCAGGCTCACCTTTTTGCAGATTTCAAGAAAGCAGAGTATCTATGGCTGATTAAGTAATTTTCCCGAGCTTGATAAAGGGTCAATAAAATTTGCTCACCGGCAAGTGAAACCACCTCTTGTGTTGATTACGCATTGTATAATAAATCCATAATGGCTCTGGAACTTTCTTGTTTCTTAAAAAGTTTCACAGTCAACGTCTTATATTTTCTTTATACACGTAAGGTGGTGTCACGCCCCATAAATGCATGGACAAAAATAATTGTTGTTGAATGTGCATTATTTCGTAACTCCAAGGATGATTATGTTGTGGTTTTAACTTATCCCTCTTCCTAGTTTGATGAAAAATGTGTTGCTTCGTCATTAAGCTACTGCAATCAGCAATTCAAGCAATGCAGTATCCTCCCCTTTAATTGTCTGTGTTTCAGTAGGTCAAAGTTTTGTTTTCTTCACATCGCGCAATGTATGTGTTGAGCTCAGATCAGCATCACAGCAGCTGTCTATCAGAGCAGCTAAATGCATTGAAGTTGGTGGTGGAGTGTTTGAACACGTTGTGTGAGGAAATGTACACAATTAAACAAAATATACGATAACAGTATCGTGATTTACCGTCACCTGCACATTTCCCATTCCTTGTTGTTTTCATTTGGTTTCTCTGAAACGGTTAAGAAAAGGGTATATGTTTATTAGAAACATTTTGTTCAGAATCACCAGTACAGTACTACACCCCTCAAAGCATGTACCTTTCCTCCCGACTCACTCTGTATAGATAGAAGTTTCCTACATATTACTTTATTCACAAAGTGTTTTTGTGAACTTCTTTCTGGACGTTAAAGTTTTCCAATGTCACCTGTACATGTGCTACTTGTCTAAATTTCCAGGATTCGATTTTTAAAAAAATTGGTTTATATGCAAACATTAATATCACAAAATTATTAACCAATAAGTTCTAATCGCCAAGCCGTTGACTGTATAGTGCGATGGAAAATCGCCAATAAACAACATTATAAAACAGTGTAAAAGAACTAGACTGTAACGCTCTTCTTTTGTTATATGACCGAAATGAACGCTGACATATTGCAGACGAAGATAGGGAATGGTGTACTTTAGCAGGGGTGAGCATAACGTTTTTTTTTGTTCAACAAAAAACTTTGTTAAAGGACATTTTATGTTATGGGCTGCAATATGGCGCCATTCGATTGGGTAACACTTAGCGATATCCCGTCAGCATAGGTCTTGCACCTCTTGGACTAGACTGGCTTACTATAAAATATTCAAATAACTTTTTAAGGTGCCCATTCGTGTCATATTGGCCTATGCAGTGCGTATTTCTGTTATATAAAATGATTTCTTAATATGATACTTAGTTTTAAATGTACCAACATTTAAGTCAAGATGGTGAGTTTTAAATATGTTAAGGAAGACATTTATAAAAACGACTATGGTAGCGAATTTATATTATTTTTTTTAATGAAAATCTAATAGACTGTCACAAAAATTTTAATATTTTAGTACAACTGTTAATGTGCAACGGATTTTTTTTATTCAGAACTAACAACTGATGTCATACTAAGCTTTGTGTAAAGATGTCTGCCATTTCACTGTATTCAAAATACGCTACCCTCGTCATGCTTTTGAATCTCAGTTGCACATAAATATTCACTGCACGTTGTGTGAGGTGGTTGGCTGTCGTGGACAACCTGTACGGCGTGGCAACACTGCAGCAGCTTCTTAACTTATGGAATGTTGGTGAGGGGGGGGGGACAGCTGACCATCTCACGCAAGCTGACGAATACAAAGCCTTTTGTGTAAAACTTTTATGTAAAATTATACAATTCTAGTCGAAAGTGCATTTCCAAGCAATAAAAAACGAAGTCTACACAGTGCAAATTACTCTTTATGCTTACTAAACATATGTTTGTAAATTATGGTAACAGTTTACCCTACCCCTTTTTCAGATAACTTTGCTTTTCTCCAGAAAGACACAAATACATATTTTAATGAGAAATAGGCATTACATTTTCTTGTTCACTTAAAATTCACGAGAAAAAGAGACACACAAATTATATATAATAGATTCCGGTTTGGGTCTCTGCATTGTGCAGCATTAAGGTGCAATCACATTATCAAACGTGCACATAAGAAATGAGTGGACATTGGGTCTCCAAGTAAATTTGTTACTGTAAAAAAACTTATGCACATTGTGTCAGTGTACAAGGTGGTCGTCAGTCAACATTATGCTAGGATGAGTACCCATACAGCACGCCTGGTTGCAAAAACGTTGCTGCTACGTTGCATTGTTTCAATTTGGTTGCGAGCCTGTTTGAAACGTTTTGTCTATGTTCCAAATGTTGTCAATGTCGCAGGAATGTTACTGTGAAATTATTTGTCTGGCTGTAACGTTGTAGTAACGTTTCAGATGGCCATATACTAATGAGTCAAAATTCTTTCGTTATTAATATATCCAAATTTGACAGTAACTGCGTTTTTAATGTGATTATTGGTTTTATTCAGTTATATTTAATCATATTATAGTTTAATGTAGGATTATTCTAGTGAAATATTTAGGATCTCTTCGATGTTAGTTTATGTAAAGTTGCGTCTTTTACTTGTATTGTTCTGGTTTTGCATTGTTTATATTTTAATGTATTTGGAAGACCCGTTTTTCTATATTATTGATAATACTTCGAGTTTTGTAGTATTAAGGTAGGAGAAATACCAAGAAAGCGTATTATTATTATTAAAATTCCTGTGATTAGTTAGAACTCGGCAATATGTGTGGTTTGTTCACGAAATTAATTTCCAAGTTCGTATCGGTTAGCCAGTCAGTTCCTAACCTATTTGTAGTGAGTTTACTTCAAATAAATTAACCGAAGTATACACAGGTGTCTCGTGTATCGAGTTGAAATTAATTGACTAAAATTAGATACTATGTGGTAAAGTATTAAAATCAGTATGTTAGACTTATTTCTCGTGTGCAACATCCATGAGCGGCGTGACCGAATTCCAGAAACTTGGGTATTATAGTAATGCTATTGCCACATAACATTAAAAAATTCGTCATGTAGTGAATGTTGATAGTACAATATGTAAATTGATTGTTAAAGGTTTTGTTTTTGCGCTGCTATTACATGTTAAACTATTGATTATAGATGTATAGTCTATTAATTAAAAATGTTATTATGGATGTTAGAAGAAATCCTATTTAAGAAAATTTTAGTTTTCTAAGTTTGTAATTTTTGTTAGGTTATTTTGTTTAGGTTCGGTTATTTTACCATAATGTTATCCGTTTTTGTTAGTTTGCCTAACCTAACATAACGAAAAATGGAGAACTTAATAGTAAAATAGCTTAAGAGTGTGTGGTAGATAAATAAACACTGAAAACATCTATTGATATTTGCACTTTTTTCGAAGCCAATATGGATAAAATACTCAATGACAATACTAGATAATGGTATTTACCAACTTTATGAGTAAATATTTATCCAGAATTACTCATTTGTTACGCGTAATCTCTTGCGCCGCAGTTAAATGCACGAGGTTCCGGCGTCAGAGATTGTGCCTCAGAAGCTCATAATACTGGAAACAATATTGTTTAAAAAGTTGGCTTAAACTATTGTCTAGGGTTTCTATTATTTAATTTTCGTAAATTGGCTTCAAGAAATACAGTTATAGATTAACGCTTTTAGCCTTTTAATTATGTACCACGCCCTCTTAAACCAAGGCCGTAGAAGAACAGGTCTGGACACTCGCATGGAAACTTGACCCCCTTGTTGTTTGGCTGCGGTTCACAAAGTTACCGATAATGCTAACCTATATATTTTTGGCGCTGTAATCCGGGCAGGTCGAGCTCAAACACAGCCCACTTCCCTCCCACTAAGATAAACAATTTATCAAGAAGTATTTTTTTTAGCAATTTATGAAATACTTCCTTCACTCACAATTTTTAATCATGGTTCCAGTAATCTTTATTTACTTTATAATGTTAACAATGGAAAAAAAGTGGGCGGAGTTAGTCAGACTGCCCGGATTACAAAGCCAAAAAAGTACAACATTCTCGGTAACTTGACGAACTGCAGCCAAACAACAAGGGGGCCAAGCAAAATACGTTGGTAACGCTGGAATGAAAGGGGAAAATTGGAAATCCCCGAGATAACCAGACGACCAATGGTGTCGTCTGGCACGACTCTCACATGCAAAAATGCTGAGACTGACCCCGCTGGGAATCGAACCCGGATCACCTTAGTTGGAGGCGAATGGTCTGACCATTCAGCTACAGTGGCCCCCAACACAATAATGATTTCTGAGTAACCATGGCACAAGACGATATGAAAATAAATAAGTTTGGCCCTATCTGTTTATGTGAGACTGCACAGATAATGTACTAAGAGATAATACTCTGACCATTGGCACCTTCAGTTCTGTATGGTCAGCATTATCAGTGAACACATGAATCCATCTGAAACGTTTACTCGCATAGGTATTCACAAAATCACACAGAGTGAACAAAGCTGATACCTGTTATAGTATTGCATACATTTGCCACAGCATTATCTGTTACACACAAATTCACAGTATGGTTTGGTATAGTAGTATCGAAGTTAGGATTTTCTGTTCATATATTCAGAAGTGTGAAAAGTTGTCCTTAAAAAGCTGAGAGATGATGATGTAAAATATTATATGTGTGTATAGTATGCATAAATGGTGATGCATATGGAATAATGCTGTATTGGTTAATTTTATCAGACAGCACCAATATAGATGAATTAGTTCAACTCTCAATATAACACTTTCTAAACTACCATAATGTATGTAGCAAGTCAAGGTAAAGCGAGCACTTCTGAAGACTTCGTTTTTTTTTCTTTTTAGGCAATTTGTAAATTTTTGCAACTTGTTAATATAAACTTAACAGTGTCAGTAGTAATCATTAAGTGCCTAAAAGTTAATAGGTCACAATACATTTTCTTCCAACGCTTCCGAAGAAGACTGTATTCAAAAGTGTCCATCGTCAGCAAACACCCTGTGATGAGTTTTTGAAGGTGGTGAAAACTAATAAAGTAGTCTTTTAGCCTTTAAATCATTTGGCATTTTCTTTCCTATTGTATTTTGCGCACTGCTGGGTGATAAGTTCATTATTTTATTTAAATGCAATTTGAGTTAAGATAAGGGACTCTTTGTGATCCCCTTTTTTAAAAGCGCTGTGGGGTTTGAAGGAAGTGGGAGCCAGCCTCCTCTCACCTCTCCCCCTTCATTCTCACTTGTAGAACAATGGTACTGCTAATTTTGGTTAGGATTCATCCGTACTAGCCAGTCAGTATGACTCTGTACCTGTACAGCATTTAAATATCCCTAAAAAATTCCATCAGTGCAGTGCTAGTGGTATAATTCGTGCAGAGTAGAGTGATCAATTTTACGACAGGAGCAGAAGCTCCCAACTGGTTTTTAAATCTTGGGTCAGAAAAATTTTGCTTAAATTTTGTTGTCAACATCATCTTTAATTTTAGGTGGCTTCCTAATGTAACTATTTTGTTATGTTTATTTTTAACGGTGCGGTTCACCACAGTTTTTAACGTCTTTATTTATTTTTATATTTGTAGGCTACCAGACATTTTTTTCTTATTTTAGACATAAATTATGATATAATCTTCCTCTTAGGAAATTTTTGTATCTCTTAAGCCTGGTTACACCAACGATAACATTGCTAATAACACGTGTTTTTAACAAAGTTATTAACAATGTTGTAATAATTCTTGACAATTGTTGACGTGATATCAACATTGTTGCCAACATTCTGTTATTGACTTTGTTAATATTTATAAAAAATGTTAATAAAATTTGTTGCCAACATTTTGTTGATAACATTTGCTAGCAACAAAAGTTATGAATTTTAGAAACATGTTAATAACTTTGTCGCCGACAATATTGATAACATTATTTTCCCGACCCGTTCTAGGACTGTCTAGATCAAAGGATGTTGGTAACAAATTTTACTAACAATGTTATCAACAATGTTGTAGGCATTTTTGTCATTAACATTGCTATTAACTTACAGTTACCATTCTTAGAACTTTGTTAATAACATTGGTGTTTTCAGCAATGTTAATAAGACATTTGCTATCAACATTGCTGTAAAATAGTGTACCATTGCTCAGGATTTGTTGATAACATTTTGTAATTAACATATTGTAAGTAACATTGTTATGTTATTTTTTCGGTGTAAACTGGCCTTTATAGTTTTTGCGTAATGAGTCGTAAACGTCAAAATTTGAAGTTTACTGTTTTATGCACGCCACTAAAACCAACTAACATACCGAACAGAAAAAATTCACAATGTATAATTAGAATGTTGTAGGCTATGATTTGGCATATATAAAACAAAAAATAAAATACTGTTGTATTTAGTAAAAAATTCTGAGTTTTGAAATGAAAATTTAAAAATTTCAACAATTTTTAAAAAATACAAAACTATATTTATTTTTTTGTTTTTATATGTGTAAAATCACAGCCTACAACATTGTTATACACTGTGATTTTTTTTGGTTTGGTATGTCAGTTGGTTTTAGTGGCATGCATAAAACCGTCAAGTGCAAATTTTGACGTTTACGACTCATTACGCAAGAACTATAAGAGATGTAAAAATTTCCTAATAGGAAGATTTAGTCACAATTTATGTCTAAAATAAGAAAAAAAAATATCTGGTATAAATATAAAAATAATAAAAGGCGTTGAAAAATGAGGTGAAGCCCCCTTAGTGTTTTTCACTAGTTAACCTTTCTCCTTCCAATTTGGCAAATTCTATCCAGTACCTTTTGAGGCTAATAAATATGTACTGCTTGTAACTGTAACATTGGGAATACAACACTAACCAGCCAACATTAAAAGTAGGTCAAAGGAAATGGTTAAAGAATTACATTTTAAAAAGTTTCATGAATATTGACGTCATGTGTAATTACCATATTTTTTAAATTTCAATTGTAATTATCACACAATGACTAACGTTCGTATTCAAATATTCTGACATTAACGTAACGAAAATTTGGTACTACATGCAGAAAAGAAGTTGTCAACAAAATTAGTGATTAAACTTACTGTAAAGTCCTCTTGAAATATTTTGTTCTTCATTTTGGAAAAATCACATTTGATAAATCACCAAACAATCTGTCGATAATTCATATTTGTTTTGGTAATGAAAAAAAAAAAAAAAAAAAAAAAAATATATATATATATATATATATATACATATATATATATATAAATCCCCACCTACTTTGTTTCTCCAAATTCGTTTAGAAAACCATAGGCGTGTTCGAAATGGCTTATTTGGGGATTTAGGGTTTAGGAATTTAGGGTGTATGGTTTCGAACGTCAAATATCAGCGCTACATGTGGCAGAATCGGAAACTAGAGGTTTGATGTAGTTTCGATGTTGTTTTGTTAACTCTTTGGTATCCAGGTTTACGAAAAGTCACTTCTTTGTCCGGGTAGAGTCAAGTTTTACTCTTTAAGTTTACAAACTGATACGTTCGAGGGACGAATGTTTGGTTTAAAAAGTGAACCTAGCTATTTGCTCGCATTTGTTTGTCACAAACTAACTAATTTGCTTCGATATAGCAAATATTCGAGACTAGCTATCTCTAACAGGTTGATTTTTGTAAAAATCCGTTGTACGAAATAATACCTTTACCGTACAAAGACATTATTAAGAACGACTTTTTTTAGTTATTCTATCCTTTCAACGAAAATATAATTTAAAATTCTATACCAGGCAATATTTTCATTATATTACAAAGTAGGAAAATTATTATTAATATATACATGTATTATAATTGTCTATACACAAAAAAGTAATCGCGTAGTTTTGTTCTTTAGTTAAATAATGCTTGTCGTAGATAGTTATTATTAGTTTCGGTTGAAATACGGGACCATAATACTTGAAACAACAACAGCAGACGACTTTACGGACCTATTTGGGGATTTAGTGTGCTACTCTACCTCAGTAAATTTCAACACTAAATCCCCAAATTTTTAGGCCCTAAAATTGGTCATGTGGTCGATTTAGGTACCTAAATGGCAGTCTTCTAGCGGATTCGAACACGGCTCATGCAAGACATTTTCACTGTTCACGTCCGTCACATAACCTAAGCTGCAAGTTAGACCATATAAACATTACCGACGCGAGCAACGAGGACGTACAAAACGAAATAGATCAAGGACTAAGGAATTCTGGTTCGGACCACGGTCGTAGAAGAATAGGTCTGGACACTCACCTATCTATCAGTGTATTTTACTTTGACCCCTTGTTGTTTGGCTGTAGTTCGCCAAGTTACCGAGAATGTCATACTTTTTGGCGCTGTATTCTGGGCGGTCAGACTCAAACTCCAGCCACTTTTTTACATTGTTAAATATATAAAGCAAAAAAAGATTGCTGGAGCCTTTTCTTAAATTTGTGAATGAAGAATGTATTTCATAAACTGATAACAAATACGGTTTGATAAATTGTTTATCTTAGCGGGAGGGAAGTGGGCGGAGTTTGAGTCTGACCGCCATAACATCAGCGCCAATAAAACACAATATACTCGGTAACTTGGTGAACTACAGCCAAACAACAAGGGGGTCAAATATCCACGTGAGTGTCCAGACCACGGCCATAGAAGAACAGGTCTGGACCAACGAGATATATAGTAAACATAGAGGGGTGGAAGCGCTTTCTGGCTGAAGCCCAATTGAACTTGTGTCGGCCATGTTTTCCATCGTCAAAACAAAGGGGCGTGGCAGTGTGTTGGTTAGGGATAATTACGTTTATGTGCCGATATTAACAGGAAAACAAAGCTTATGATGCATTGTGTAAGTCTATGTGGCATGTAAAGCATATAAATACCTCTCTCTATCGTTTAATAATTTAGGAACGAGAATAAATCGTAAATACAGGATGAAAACAATTGACGAAAATGTGCAGGTAGCGAGTAACTGGCTCACAATCCAAATATATAAATTTTAAAAAATTTAAAGTAAACATATGCGGACATAAAATATACATATTACACATTTCAGTTCTGTGTAATTATTGTTACCTCAGTTTTGTGCATAGTACACTGTGTAAGACTTTATAAGTTAAGGTTATGTTTATATGAATACTGGTAAATGTAAATTATAAAATGTCTCAACATATGAAAATAAGCCTGCATTTATTTATGTATACAATTTAAAAATAAATACTATAATACATTCTTATTACTACAATAACCCTGCATATAACATGTCAACTACATCAACAGTAAACAACTATGCCACCCACCCTAACCCTATTTAAGAGCCTCGACCTTATACAAATAAGTAGATATTCGCAATTGGTATGTCACCATGTAGCGAGATCAAGTCTTGCCTGCCTCTCTAGGCTACCATTCCAAAACCCCTCCTGAACCTTCCAAAACCGTCTGTAAAATATTCCTCTCACCGACCTCACAAGCATAGACTGTCTAGCCAATTCATTCTCTTCCACTCCACTTGAACCTTCTCACTGGCGTTTATTCTCCCCCATACCCTCCCTTAGCATGGCGGCAATTTAACCCTCCCCAACGTCCCTCTCTAGTCACAAGTATGAACATCCTGACCAGACTTTCATTTCTTCTTCTGTCTTTTAGTGTACTCCATCCCATTTCCTTCACATTACAGATGGCCTATATATCCCTTCATCCTCCCCATTATACAGCTGCCTTCTTCACCTACTATTCACTCATCCCATTAAGTCTTACCCTCTTTGCACCTTTTTCCGTTCCCGCACCTCAAGTTCCATATATTAATCCTTCTCTTTGGCAACATATTCCAGTGTATATCATTCTATCAAGCAGTATGTATTTTCCTTCTCCTCCCAGTAATGAATTTCTTCACGATTCATTAAATGTTATGTTTCGTAAATTTTGATTTGTATTGATTGTAAACCAAAAAGTTCGGTACCTACCTTTTATCATGTCTCATTGCAGCTACCCTTAACATAACAGTACAATATATTAATCTAAACTGCATAAACAAAGCCTATAATAGTTGTAGTATGTTTCTATTTTATTGCTGTAGTGTGTGCAGCCAAACACTGAGATAGGCATCACAATATGGTGTGGACTGCAGCAATTTAATATATATTTCATGTTGGCGAGGGTACGAAAATTCTCCAGTGGTACATTAATCAAGTGTAGTTGTAACGGACTCGACAAACAAATACCACAACGATCAATATCCCAAAATATTTCTCACGATTCTCGTATAACCTACATTACAACATGCATCAGCTGACAATGTTTTAACTATCGGTAAAATGGCCGACCAATTTCAAATAGGCTTCATTGAGAGCCTTGGAAATAGCTGCTTTCGCCCCTCTATGTTTACTCTATATCTCGTTGGTCTGGACACTCGCCTATCTAACAATGTATTTTGCTTGACCCCCTTGTTGTTTGGCTGTAGTTCGTCAAGTTACCGAAAATGTTGTACTTTTTGGCGCTGTTTACCGGGCGGTCAGTTTCAAACTCCGTCCACTTTTTTCCATTGTTAAATTTATAAAGTAAATAAAGATTGCTGGAGCCTTGGAGCCTTTTCTTTAATTTGTGAACGAAGAAAGTATTTCGTAAATTGATAATAAAATACGTTTTGATACATTGTTTATCTCAGCGGAAAGGAAGTGAGCGGAGTTTAGTCCGACCGCCGTAACATCAGCGCCAATAAAACATAATATTCTCGGTAACTTGGTGAACTACAGCCAAACAACAAAAGGGTCAAATATCCAGGCGAGTGTCCAGACCTGGGGGTCTATTCACTAACTTTTAAGGTAACCGTAACTTGAGAGTTACGGCCAGGCACTTTAACATTTGCCGTAAATTTTCCCGGAGCGATTCAGTTACCTTAAACTTGAAAGTGAGCGACCGTAAGTTAACAGATGGATTCTAGGGTGGTGTTAACTTACTGGCTTGCCGTAACTAGTTTACAAATGTGTAAAAAATCATGGCGGATTAGTGAGGTTAGAACATTTCATAATCCGAAACGACGATAGTGAAATTAATTTATGTTGGATTTGCGAAAAATCCACCGTAACTTAAATCATTATTATTTTAGATGTAAAAACCATACAGCTCGTGTGTATATTCGTCTTAATAAAATATTCGTACAGGGAACAGTATCTGCCAAGTGACGAGCTGTATTTTTTACGTAATTATCGGTGTTGCATATTCACAATGTTAATTAATGACAAAACGCGAGCTGTTTACAATTAATAAGCGTCTGTGTTTTAAGCGAAGCGTTTGTTGTTCAAATTTTTGTGTGGTAACATATTCTGTGTCTGACAGGCTTGCTTGAATACTCTTGTATGTGTCTTTTTTTTTTTTTTTTTTTTTTCAAATCGCTGCTGCATAAAATAAATGTGTTTAGTTGAACTTTTAAGTTACGCGTCCCAAATAAACCATTATAATTAAAATCAGTGCGGTATACGAGCTAGGTTATATTTTAGAAAATTGCACATTAGTACAGTAACTTAGGCCTAGGCCCTCGGAGAAAACACTTTGCATTTGTTTTCATATTGCTACAGTTCAACTTTTTTTTTTTGTTTGAGGAATTAAATTCTTTCTATCCAACTAATTAACCACAGAACTAACTTGAGCCGGCCATCACATTTCAATAGACAGATGTCACAAAATCATCCCTGCTTATAGTAAGTTTATGTAAAAGTTCATACCAAGTAAAATTTACACCCTCTGTAAAACAGCATTATCATGACTGTATAAACTATTTTTAATAATAATAATAACCTTGCAATTGGGCTGACGCCTGCAGACAACTACTTAACCTCTAAATCGTTTTCCCTCAATAAGTGCTTCGTGAACTTCCACACATACCTACCTGTCACCAAATCTTCCTGCAACACAATCCACTACCTAACTGTACTTATTAATACAGACTGCCCTCCCTGCTTTGTCCTTCCCCAAGTTCTCTGAATCCAACCACTGTTATTTACGTAGCTCTGTACACACCTTTAAATAAAATTGTAATTAGGCTAACTCACCCCATCCCCCTCCATTCACCTCCCTATACATTCTGACCAGTCTCTTCACCTTTCTTCTTTCCTTTAGGGAATGCCAACCCATCTCTATCATTAATGAAGGCCTGAAGTATCTTTCATCCTTTCCATCCTGCCCCACTCTTCTCCACCTGCCTTTCACCCTCTGTGCTGCCCACCTCTGCACCCCCTTCCGGCTCCTGTATCTCCTGCTCTACATAGGGGTCCCAGACCGCTGCTGCATATTTTAATATTGGTCTAACCATGGTGTTATATGCCTTTTCCATTACTTCAGGGTTAACTTCCTTCAGTACTCTACTCTACCAAACATTTAGCGCCTTGAGGGGCACGCACACATTGCTGCAGTGGAGGTTCAACGCTGCTGGCTGATCAGCAACCACCATGAGCTCCAGTGCACTTTATGAATGAACCATTGACTTCTAAAAATTCAAGTAGGACTAAGCCTGTCGTACACTCATAACAGCAGTGGATCTTGGAACGAAATGTTAAGCTAAGCTGCTGTAATTGATTGTGGTATTGCTTTGCTATATGTAATGGTGAAAGGAGAGGACGCTGTGTGTTCAGTGATCACAAAAAAGTGTAAATATGTATCATGTATTAAAAAATATCATTTACGTAGGCCTATAATTTCTTAAAAGTATTTCCCCTACGAGGCAATAAGTTAACAGGTTATTTTGAAAGGTTATGCAAGCCATAACCTGGGTAGAGTAAATGAATTGTACTGAAATACTCAGAGCTAGTTCCATTAATGTACATATTTTTATCCTATTGTTAGCTGGACTTATTTATGTGTGCCTCCCAACACTTCACATGTGGTTATCAGATTTTGCCATCACTGAACCCACTTCAAGTCAGTGGTACATTGTATGCAGGTGGCATGAACATCACCTGTACTGCTACGCAGGGAACAGTGGGTATGGTAGTTACTGTACATTAACAATAGCCGACTGGTTGTAATGTAACAAATCTAATAATTATTGAGAGTAAAAGAAACAACACAGTGTTAATAAAATAAAGCAGGCAAATACAGGGTCAGTTGTGAGCAAAATGACATTTTTTATTATTATACATTTATATATAACATCAACATCGGTTATAGTTGACGTGAGAGGGGGTCGTGATTAAGTGTTGTTTGCCCGGTGCGCCAGCCCGTTAAGAGAGAAAGGGCACTCATGAGAGCAGAGACTCTAAGTTTCAGGGCCACGTGGCCGACGGCCGTGGTGTTGCAGAACACTCCCCACTCTACATCGCTAGATTACTTACGCAGGGGAATCTTATGGCGTTCCCCACGCCCGTAGCACTAAGTTAGAAAATACACACATAACACACTGTAAGTAGAACACTGGTAAGCGGGTTGAAGGGTCCCGCGCCCTTATGGCCGTGAAGCGGCAAGTAATAAATACGCACCTGTAATCTGGAAATCGTATTTATTGGTAAAGCACCAAACTCCAATCATACAACACTGGTGGCGCAAATAGTGGACCCGGTCCTAAGCCCGACCGGTGGGCGATGCTGTTGTACGAAAATTCACCACACGAGTGAAAAATATTAATTAAGTAATGCCCCTGGGCGGCGAATTGCAGGGGTGAACGGTACACCTCCGGGCCAGCAAAGATTAAAAGAAAATGTTCCAGACGAAAAAGAATAACTATTGGTTCGCTACTGACTATGCAAAGATGTGAAGGGCCCGGAGTGACTAGCACGTCGACCGTCCCGGTCCGCCGTGTAATGCCAACTGGCGAGTCCTTCCCTCGTGCATGACGTCGTGCCGCCAAAGCGCGGGAAGCACTCGCCGAAAAACCCAAAATTACAAAATTAAACAGGGGCAAAGGCCCAAAACACTTATAATAGCACAACTTGAGGGTTAGAGTCCCAAATTCGTATAACGGGATAGTTTGTTGAAAGTTTACGTAATTTTTAGTTATATGAAATTTTTGACCAGACAGCACTTAAAAACATAGACACTGAATTTGGACGTTATTTGAATATAAATAATTATAACACAACACTGGCAATTACAGAACAAATAAAACGTGAAACTGTTTGGGGGAGAACACGTGTAAATATTTGGGCGGCAAGTTGGCTGCGTGGGCGAGTCCAAGTTGTCGCGAGGCGCAGGGGTGTTTTACTGGAATAAAGGTTAAAAACGAAAAAGTTGAGAGGGGGCACAGTACACAAAAAATACACTTACCCCTGGCCTCTCTATATTATTTCCTGTTAAATGGCATATCTCCCTTTGACGGGAAAAGCACGGGAGGGCTTTTACGCGATATGCAAAATTTGACGTTAAATTACGTCGCTTCTCGTCAAGGGGGCACATTCCTACCATTTGCCAGTAGTTCTGCTGGGCTGACGCACACGCTGGTGGCACTCGGCCTCGCGGGGGCGGCATCTGGACGCCGCTACCTCGTATGCCCACGTGGCCAGGTGCGTTCCCATATGCCGTGGCTGTACGGGCGCTCGGCCCGTTCCGTAATGTTGGCATGGTGCACACGACGGGCTGCGAGATAAATACGTGCAGGCTGTTGCATGTCATAGTTTCTAAGATTTTGGAAGGCAATGTAGAAAAAACTTGAATAGAACAATCCTAGAGAAAATTTTTTTGCTATCTTTGTAAGCAAAATTTTTTCTAGATTGACGCATTCACTAAGCACAATCTCTCCCGCTGCTATCAGATGTAAAAAATTGCAACAACAGACATTTTCCCCATCATATGTCTCTCTTGGGAAAATGTTTTTGTTCATAAAGTTAGCAACATTTGTTGTCTAAGAGTGTTCTGGTCTGATAATTGCATAATTGTTTTGAGAAACTTGACATTTTTATTTAGTGCACCGATTTATGCACCACACCTTCTTAAGGGCACTGTCTACCGCAATTTTCATCGCCATTTTTAAATTTTTTTATTTGTACCAGATATTTTTTTCTTATTTTAGACATAAAATATGGCTGAATTTGGCTCTAATGAAATATTTTTCTCTCATAGTTTTCATGTAATGGCTTGTTAAAGTCATATTTGGCATGTTTCCGGTTTAATGACTACACGAAAACCAACTGTTATAACAAACTCAAAAAAATTACAGTAGATAAAGACATTGCAGGCTACAATGTTATGCTCATAAAATTGAAGAATAAAAACTATTTGAAATTTTTAAAAAATGCTGAAACTAAAAATAAAAATTTAAAAATTTTAATATTTTTTTAAAATACAAATAATTTTTATTCTTTAATTTTATATGTGCATGTCATTGTAACCTGCAATGTCTTTATCCACTGTGATTTTTTTTTTGGTTTGGTATATCAGTTGATATTAGTGTAGTCGTTAAAACGGAAACATGTAAAATATGACTTTATTAAGCCATTACGCGAAAACTATAAGAGATAAAAAATTTCATAAGAGCCAAATTTAGTCACATTTTGTGTCTAAAATATAAAAAAAAAATATTGGTACAAATAAAAAATAAAATAATGATGATGAAAATTGTGGCAGGCTGCGCGCATTAACACGGAGATGAAAACAGCTTACACTATCTGACAAAGCTTTTATATGTATAACCCATTACCTATAGTTCCATAGTAAGTTACACAACAAAAATGAAACAAATTTACAATAATCACCCTAGCTGACCCTACTGTATTAGTGGTGCAGTAAGTGAGTTGGAGCAGTTATTGGATTTTCACATCACATCCTGAAGGTTACTAAGTTCAGTTTTCCAGTGTTATTGTAATTCACCCCAGGTGATGATCCCTCAATACAGGCCCTGGTTGATTCCATACCCTTTCCTCAAGTGTACCTCTACTGAGTATGTGAAGCTATCCGAGGACATGAAGTACCTTAAATAAATTAAATATTATGTGGTTGACATGCTAACAATAAAAGTCTCATCTAAACATTAACTTTTATAAACAAAAATTTTCATTAATACAAATATTTTTTTTTGTGTAAGAAAATGTAATATTATTCTACAACTCACAAAATACCATATTTGTACAACAAACAAGATTAGTTTCAAGTTTCCTATGCCAACAACTTGAATGGAACCGTTTCTTCATATGTAATCATGTAACGGTAATGTTCAGCGAATTTCAAAATACAGCAGAAAAGAACATTCTTTAAATAAATGTAACTGTCAATATTTTTTTTAATTACCAACTCTCTTTTCACAGTATTTATACATTGTTATACCTTCTGTACCAAAAAGGATGCAAAGAAAAATCTAGGATGTTTCAGCATTGTAAATTGTAAAATATTAGAGAAAAACTGTCTAAACAAAACAGTTTTCTGTACAATCCTCAAATTATTTTTGTCGTATTACATAGTTTACATCAGACAAAGCAAATTAGTGCAGCTGTAAAACAGTTAACATATATTTTCAGAAGGTATCTGGGTTTGATTCCCAGTAAGGCCATTGGTTTTCCTACAACACTTGAGATATGCGCTGGGATAGAACTCTGCAAATTCCTGTCCCATTTCCTGTTCATCTAAGCTTGTCTCAAATGACCACATTGTCCATATGTTAAGCACTACCTATGTATTGTTGTTACGAGTTAGTAATTTGTATTTATGACAAACTCTAATCCCATTGTCACTACACATGCATTAGGTAGTTAAAGACTTGTGCCAACAGTGAGCATGCTTCTGTCAATACTAATTGATGGATGTCGGATCATTTTTGCAGCAGGTTAGAAATACAGATTATTTTTCTTAGCTATTATGTGTGTTCCCTTTGCATTGTTTATTTAAAATACATTTCAGAGGAGAGTTGTTGGTTACTTTTAAGGAACACACACATTAAAGACACAAATTTCAAGCTGTCCAACACAGCATCAGATAATTTTTCCACTAAGTTATCTCATACTCTAGTACTAAAAATTTACAAGACATTATCAAAGTATTCTAAAATAAACTCTGCAGCTGACTGTTTTTAACAATGGCAGGGTCAGCACATGAAGTCCTACAGTTCTAGTAATGTGACAAACATTGCACAGTCAAAACCTTACATGTATGTGCAATGTCAGACCAGGCAAGGATGTCACACCTTTGCTTCAGAACATTGAATATGTTTAAAACAGCTCCAGGTAGGTGCATTTTACTTATATAAAATTATGCCAAATATTTTGACAGTAACATCGAAAGGAGTGGAAAGGAGGAGGAAATACAATAATCACAATGTAGTATATTTTTTGTTCTTCAAGTAGATTCATGGGACCACAGAGAACATTCAGAGTAATGTCAAGAGATTATTTTTATTTTCAGTATGATGTAGAAACTGCTGTTGTCAATTTTCAATAGTAAAATATACAAAATACAACAGCGGTAGAATATGTACAATTCTTGCAAAAAATAGCAAATATATTTTCACATTTTAATGAAACAAAAATATGCAATTGGAACTTAATTCTTTCTTGCACACAATTTATATTACAACTTGATACTGTTCTTTCTTGTTATCGCATGTACCACATTCTGATCACAATACACTATAAAATATTTTATTTCAAGTGTAAAAATGCTTATTAATATGCTATGCCCAGGCCTACATTGGTGTAGTAGGTACTTTTCGACAGTGAAAACATGACCATGACACAACATTAAATTATTTAATAGCTCTTGGTATACAATATCGAAAACTTGAAGGATTGGCTTAACAGTAGGTATACATGTGATGTATTGCATTGCGGTTTCTAATGTGAAACTACTTAATTTGCTACGATGAGATTGGCAGGCTATTTTTCGAGTTTGTAGCGTTTCAGATATAATGAACTAAATGTAGACATTCCCCCTTAAAGTATCTAGTGTAAATATTTGAACTATGCAATTTACCAGACCATCGCGGATTTATTTTCAAATTGCTAACTAATAAAACACATGTGATTCTACTGAACATGTATTTCCATTTTCAATATCTGTTACGGAAATAATTAACCAACGAAAAATATTAACGCAAAATCTAAAACTGTATTAGCAGTTACTGAAAATTAAATTTGCCTATTCAAACGAAACATGAAAACTTGACAATCATTCTTGCAGTACAGAACAAGACCTACCTACAAATCCGTACACGAAAGGAATGTTTTGACCATCTG
>PNEQ01107350.1:0-24138 GCA_003012365.1 Medauroidea extradentata | reverse complement strand
GATAGCACAGCACCGATGCCTACATCACTCGCATCTGTGTCCAATATAAACTCGCCTTCATTATCGGGGAAGCCCAAAACTGGAGGGGACATTAAAACTTATTTTAATCTTCTGAAAGAGGCTTCACATTCAGGGGTCCACAGAAATTTTCTTTTGGCTTCAGTAAGCTCATGTAGTGGTTTAGCAATCGTAGCAAATCTATGTACAAACCGCCGATAGTAAGCACAGAGTCCAAGTAAGCTTCTCACCTTTGTCCTGTCTGTTGGTTGTGGCCAGTCTTTTATTGCCCTGGTTTTTTCTGGGTCTGTCTGTATTTCATCAGCGGATACCACATGCCCTAGGAAACTAACTTTCTTTTGGAACAGGTGGCACTTCTTGGGAACCAGCTTCAGATTTGCTGCAGCCACTTTCTGGAACACGGAATCTAATCTGGTAAGGTGTTCTTCAAATGTTTTACCTGTGACCACCATATCATCTAAGTAAACTTGGCAAATATCCAGAGGTAGGATCTTTTCCATTAGTCGTTCGAAGGTAGCAGGGGCATTGCATAGCCCAAACAGCATGACTTTAAACTGCCAAGTTCCTTTCCCTTGCACAGAGAAGGCTGTCTTCTCCCTGTCCTCTTGTGCCACCTCACATTGCCAGTAGCCACTTTTCATGTCAAGTGTAGGGAACCATTGTGACCCTGTCAAGCTGTACAGTGTGTCATCAATCCGGGGGAGGGGGTAGCAGTCCTTTTTGGTCACATCGTTCAGCCGGCGGTAATCCACGCAAAATCTTGTGGACCCATCTTTCTTCTTAACTAGCACGACAGGTGATGACCAGGGGCTGACCGACGGCTCGATCACATCCAAGTCCTTAATTTATTTCAAGATACCATCCACAGTCTCTTGTGTAGCCACAGGAAGTCGTCTTGGGGGTTGCTTGATTGGCCTAGCTTCTCCTGTATCAATGTGATGTTGTGCAGCGGATGTTCTGCCAAGGTCAAGTGGCCCACATGAAAAAGTTCTCTTGTTTTTCTTCAGAAGTTCTGCCAGTTCAGATTTTCTCCAGTTCTAGTCAGTAGTTCCTTGAGTGGTTCTGGCATAGTCCCATTAAGGTCGGCTGACTTGATGGCTTCTATTGTCGGTTGTAGTTATTTGGGAGACTTGTTTGCACATACCTATTATGGCCCCTCCTCAAGCTTGATTGCCCTGTTCGACAAGTTGACCATTCGAACAGGTAAATTTCCAGAACTCGGCGAAACCAATGTTCTTGCTAACACCATCTCATCGGGTAAGCTGCTTCCTCTTCTCATATGTTCGACCAGAGCTATACTCCGCAGAAAATTGCCTCGACACCGTGCGGGGATGACAATCTCACTGGATGCTGGCAAAACAGTTGTCTCACAACAGACCACCTGGCAACTGGTTGGCGAGGGCAGTTCGCTTCGTGGCATCATCACCAGTTCTCGGTTACCAGCCCTTAATACTCCTGACCGAGTATCTATACAGCACTCCAACTTTCGCAACACATCCAGGCCCAATAAACATTCGTCTTCAATGTCGGCTATGTACACTTCGTGCTCAATGCAGAGGTCACCCAACTTCAACTGTACCTTTTTCTTCCCCATTACTGGTGTGGTCTCTCCTGTCACTGTCGTCAGAAAGCTCTGTCTGTGATTATGGCATTTTAACTGTTGGGGAGAAGGCCCCAAGATGTCCGGTCTGACAACAGTAATGGTTGCTCCAGTGTCTACAACCATATGGCAAGAAACATTATCCAGACTGCCCTTCACTAGGATTGCATTAAAATCTTGTTTCACTGAGCGTACTTGAATAAATTCTGGGGTCTTATCTCTCTCAGTCACCGACCTTCGCCCCTTCAGACCGGTGCTTACATGTTTCCCGACGGCTGGCCAGATCGGGCAGCTTCATCCTGCTCTTGGTTTCGGTTTTTCTGTAGCCATCGTGGACACTGGGCTCTGAGGTGTCCGGGTTCTTCACATTCCCAACTGGTTGGTCGCCCCTGTTTTTCGAGGGCGGGGTGTATTCGATGTGATTCTGTGTATCAGTTTCCATTCTCTTCAAGGTGTTCTCGAAGCGGCTATCTCTATCGTCGCCTGCCACTGCGACCGCCCGCACAGCACGCCGAGTTGATGATCCTCTTGCAGATTAAACCTCCAGTGCTCTGGCCAAGGCATCCTGCATAGTCCTTGGGGCGGCCAGACGCACTGCTTGGTGTACATATACATCGGCAATGGCATCGACGAAGAAGCCGGCTGCTATTATGTCTCGTGCTTGTTCTGGACACCCCTCGAGCGGCAAATGGGCGAGTCGCACAATGTCCTGCCACAATTCTTGCAGTGGCTCTCCTGGTCTCTGGGTGCGGCTTCTTAGTTGGGCATTGTAGGCATGTCTCAAGTACTTGTCGCCGAAGCGCAGCTCCAGTGCAGCAACTAATGTCGAGTATTCCAGCGTTGTTGTTCTGGAAGCGACTGGAGTATACTGAGGCAGGTCCCCTCAGTACAGCTGCAAGATAGTAGGCACGTTGCTGGTCAGACCAACCATTTATGGTTGCCACAATCTCAAACTGATTTTGGTACTCTCGCCATGGAGTTTGGCCATCGTAAGGAGCAGGCTTGACAGAAGTCCCTTTTCCAATGTTCGATGTAGGCACACTAGATACAACATTTTGCAGCCCATTTTCTGCCTAGTTGTGAATCACGCTACAGCCGGGTTCAAACTTCGTAGTCTTCTCTTCGTCGCGTTGAGGTATTGATTCGGCACAGACCTTGTCTCCTCCAGTAACAAGATGGCTACCTTCCTGACGCTGGCGAAAGTCCTGCCACTCCTTCCTTAGATCAATTATTTGCTGTTCCACCTTTTCGTTTATGTTGTCTACCTTCTCGTTTACAACCTCTATTTCCTGGTACACCATTTCTTTAACATCGTCTATTTTCCTGTCCACCACTTTGTTCACTTTGTCTACCTTTTCACTTACACTGTCTACAAGATTACTAACATTCTCTACTTGCTTATTTACACTATCAATTTTATTATCTACACTGTCAATTTTCTTATCTACGTTTTCATTTACACTATCAATTTTCTTATCAACATTTTCATTTACACTATCAATTTTCTTATCAACATTTTCATTTACACTGTCCTTGACTGAATTCATTTGGCCACTTAATTGGCCACTCATTCCCTCAATGAGAACTTTTAGTGCTTCTATTTCAGCTGACATTCTTCTTGTAATCATTCACATTTACAATGAAAATTAAACTTAAGATTTATAAAGTGGTTCAATTTAATTAAGTAGCAATTGTGTGTAATGATTTAATTTACAGAGTTAATTATTGAATTTACTTTATGTCTCTATCCCACTTCTGACACCAGTGTTACAAGTTTGAGACATAAACTTTATATGTGGGCAATTCCCATGAGTTCTTTGGGATAGAGGTCTTATAATTAGAAATAAAAGAGTTAAATTAAGTACTGGATTTAACAGCTCACAAAGCTACGAAATACACAAAACAGTAATCAACTATAACTCTCACAACACAATTAATTATGCACACAATTACTCCGGTGTCACAGACACGTTAATTAGCTTGGACATTTAAAGCACAAAAATAGTCTACCATCAATTAATTGAAAATTACAAATCACAATAAAATTCAGTCATATATCCAATCAACAGGCTTTCAAATAGGGACAACGTACAACCTTATCAGTCCGAAGTGGTGATGGCTCACCATTGCTGCGCAGCACCCCGAGTGCACCGCTGTCTTCACTCTTGAGGTCTTCGGTTCGACTCCCGTCGCGCACCTCCTCTTCGCCTGTCAGCCCGCCGCAGCAGTCCTCTTGATTCGCCCGACACTGCTCCGAAGGTAGCCGCCTGCCGCCTCACAGTGAACTCTGACGTCACCAAGATGTCTTCACCAGTCTCTCTCCACAGGCGTAACACCTTCCTCTAGCACTACCAATAGCGAACTCTCCGAATTTGTCGATTCGGAACTTTTATACTTGGCCAAACAGTCGGGTCTTCCCCGCATTACAGGGGTCTAAATTAGGCATTTCATCATGTTTCGAATGTGATTTGAATCACGTACGCCGCTTCGCAGGGTAAAAGCGCAGTTGGGACAGGTATCTATGACGTAGTTTCGGCGGGATTCCCACTATGAGACACCCGGACTTTGAGTCACGGACCAGCCCTCAAGGTGTTTCGTCACAGGCCCCATACAGCCCGCCCACAGAAACACAGCATGCAACAATATTTGTCTGATGGTACCACTGATTAGGATTTCGCATAATAAGCTAAATTGGAGACTAAAATGTGAGTGGCAAAATTTAGTACGACATTTTATGTGCGTAATTTGGTAACAGAACTGCACTAAAATATGCCAAACAATTCCTTTTTATTTCGACTATTTAGAATACCATCAGTTTGTTAGTCTAGTTTTTCATAGCCAAATAAAGAATTTATGTAATAAGTAGAGACATGCAAAATTAGAAGTATCATTTGGTAGCAAACTAAACTTCACTTTCCTATACATAACAGGGATAATGTGCGATTCAATTGACCACGAACTTTTATGTGTTGTCATTGACGTGTGTTACGTCTTTAGAGAGATTGGCCTCTCTACCGTGTAAGCATTCTCCGCGGCTAGTCACGGCAATGTCGGCCAGCGGGAGACGTCGAACAAGTCTATAGTCACTTGGAGTCTAGTCAGCTGTCAGAATATAACGCGAATTTTGCATGTCTCTATTTATTAGTAGGGCTAGGAATATTTCGCGAGTTAAACGACCAACATGCTATAATCCATTGTCCTGCGTATACCGAAGCCCTACCATTTGTCCATTACCTTCTACTCATTCAGACAGCAGACAATGAACGAATAGACAGGGCTTGAGTATGTATAGGACATTGGATTCTAGCATGCAGGTCATTGAACTCGCGAGTTTTTTCTAGCCCTAGTAATAAGACTAGAGACTATTGTAGCGTTACTGTCAGACAGCAGTCTAGATTCGAAGTGACTGCTCGTTTGACTGCTACTGTTGGTTGGTTGTAAGTGTGGCGGTGTAAAGGAATTGTTCAACCAGCGATGTGAGGTTCAATTTATAATGCTAGCCTGTAATCATGTAATACGGACACACGAAGGTAGGAAGACAATGACGTCACGAAGTGTCTTCGTGTGAATATAGGCCAGTGAATTCTAACATATCACCAAATAATGACGCGATATGTGCACGCCTTTAAATATGACTATATAGGATGTTCACTATAAACTGAGCAGTCAGCAGAACTCGTAATTATGTTTTATTGGGCCAATATATGTTAACTGTTGAGAGTGTTGAAATATTGACACTGGTTGTTAGTTACACGGAATTTTTCATATTAATAATAGTAACGGCTGAAAGAAAACTGTATGTAGTGCTCACTTGACGGTGAACGGCCTATGGAATAGTTGTTGGCACTTTGAACGAGTTGTGCCGATATTAGCGCTTGTATATTGTGATCGTGAAGCCTGCAGGGTGGCTGGTTGGAGTCCCGTGTTGCACTCTGCACGCAGATATCACTGCATGCCTTGCCGCTGTAGTTGCCTTGAGCAATCCCGCAGGTCAGCGTTTCCAGATTAAGGCCGTGCCCCACTTACTTACCTCGCACTTTGTTTTTTGTTTAGCCCTCGTTTTGTGTTTTGCATTTTGCAAGGCTTCCATTGGAACACAGAGCCACGCCCGAGAGTTCTGCTTTCATTCTTCATGCCCTTCGCGAAGCACGAATTTGAAAATGCCATCCTCCTCAAGTACAAAATGAAAAGTATGAAATTAAAAAACATGCGTGTTTTGTTTTTGTATTTATGTAGTATTTCATCATAACTGTTACGCCTTTAGTACTAACCTAAGAAATAAAATTATTGAAATGTTTGGTAAATAACGCATGCGTAATTGATAGCCACGATTTAATGCAATATTGTACTTCTGTAGCTCTGCTCCTGATAGGATATTTCCACTGTCACTTTCATTGTGGTTCTACTGGCAAATCACAGACGTATGTTGTCATAATATCCTTATTCTGATTGGTGTAGTCAAATGAGAGGCTTGTCTGGGCAAGGACATGCTGCCAGCTGATTTTAACAAAATTAAGCAATAATCTTTTTGTGACAAACTCGTAACTCTATTGATAATTATTGAAGTGATTATAACGTAGAGAGTTAAGTAGGCATTTATGTAGTATACACAGAGATCGGAGAAATTCGCGGGTTCACAGACTTATTAGCTAGTCTCCAAGAAGATATGTGTACTCAAGTAGACTACAGCTGTTCATTAGCTGCTCGCTGACAGTGAAATGGGCCCGCATTTAGTTACATTGATATTATTGGCTCAGCGACTTCAAAGTGTGGTGTTAAATAAATCAACGGCCAATTGTGTAAGTAGTACGAACTGACAGTTGCTGGAATTATAACTTGTGCCTGAAAGAAAACGCGAATTTTACACGTCTCTAAGGGCCAATATTATAAACCTCTTTCGAATGACAACCAACTGCTCACCAATGCGTTCTCTATGGGGATAGCAGTTGGTTGTCATTCGAAAGCCGTTTATAGATACGGCCCTAAGTATACAGTATCTTCAGATGTATGGGTTTTCTTGCCTACAGGAGTAACCTAAGCGGTAAGTTGGCAGTTAGCGTCTCCGACGAACGTAAAGTGTTAGTCAAACATTTGTATTGCGGTGTTGCCCGTATCGACCTGTTTACACAAGCGGAAACTACAGTCACTGCTGCCAAGTGTAGTATTTGAATGAAACGACATTATGGCGCGCGCTTGAGAAAAACCCATCATGTTTACTCTGAGTGAACTTACGAAGCGCGCACTAGTCAGTCAATGCACGACTTGAAAAGAGGCGGAGCTTCAGTCAGGTGTGGGATACAATTCCTATCTCCATGGATACCGCAGCCGAACATAACCTTCATTTATCTGTTTGGCTTCACATGTCCCGGATGAGATATACGTCAAGAAAATTGATTATTTGTTTGAAATTTGCTGCTTTTTCAGGTAAACATTAATCTTATGCGTATTTGCGTATCTTAACCATGAAATTGAAACTAATATTTTTTACCCTTGCGTGCAAATCTATGAATGCGCAACATTTTTGCTTTCTATAATTACCAACTAACAAATCAGCATGTTTGTAAACAAGCTTTGTTTCCCACAGTATTTCCTCTGCGGTGTGACGTCAGGTGTGCTTCAAGTCGTCCATTTGTTTGATATTTTCGGCTCGAGGTGACCCAGGCCGTCGAGCGCTGTGCAGCGCTTCGGTCGTAACAAGTTTACTAGAAAACCGCTCAACGCATATGAGTGATAGCTGCTTAGGAATATCATTTAAATTTCTTTACACCTGTGTGTATATACACTTCAGCTTCAGCACTACTCATCGAAACATATTTTCTAGCAGCCAAAAATGGCAGAAAATGGGGTTTTTTGCAATCCTTTTTTAAGTTTGAAAATCTTGGAGCAGAATATTTTAAAAGGTATAGGCGTATACAATACACCTTTAACTTTAATATGACGTCATTGAATGATAGGGTCGCCACTGAATGTCTCATAGAGGCTAGTTGCCGGCTAGTGTGAGGCGTGTTGTGAGTGATATCTCGTCCTTACCGCTTGCAGGCCTAGCAAAACACGTTCAACCAGGCTGCCACCTTAACATTTTTCGCCTACTCAATGATTATAAAGATGGCGACTTGTATTCGGTGTTTGTTCGCGCGCTTTGAGCTGCTGGCTGTAATTACAGAATAGCATCTTGTTATTTGATGTACTAGCACAATGTCTAGTAATCTGTACACATAATATGCTCGTTATATTGGCTACTAAAAGCTATTTTCATACCTGTATGGCCTAGTTATCGTTGTCTACGGCCAATTAGACTACTCATGATTATCTAGTTCTTCCATACGTATATCCTCCTTATTATATTGGCAGCACTGACTGTAGACTGTAAATATTTTCATGTTTACCTGTGTGTATTCATGAATAGTTTATGTAATATTCTGTTTGATTTTTATCGTAGTACTCATCCCTCGTTAGTTTAAATGTTTCTGTCGAACTTGTATAATTTACTAGGCTGCTTGCAGAGTGTTTTAAGTGTCTGGCCGTATGTATAATTGTTTGGTGGGTCACGTATTATATATTGGTGTAATGTTTTATTTTCACATTTATTTAGTGTTGATTATTATTTTGGTCTTAATATCATTAATATTTAATTTGTATCAGTTATTGTAGTGTTTGCGTGAGATTGTTGATGGTTCGGTATACGAGAAAACTAAATTGTCTTTTAACTACCCCAAATAAAGACGATGTATTATTATTACTACTATTACTAATGTGTCAACATTTTTGAGGTGAAATTTTACTGAATATCACGGATACGTTTTCTAGCGCAGTGGTAATGTGTAGCGGCTACCAACCGCTGACTGCGACCTAGTTTCTAGTTATGTTTGTTACTGCTGCCAACTTACAATATATACATTTATATGTAATGTTGTAGTCATATAAATTATTTTAACTTACCTAAGTAGTAATATTGACTGTTAAATACGCGTGGTGTAAGCGTTGACCCAGATCCATTTCATTTTATTAAATTGCCTTTTAACTGATGAGCCAGGTTACCCGTACAGAAAAACGCAGTAGTGTGCATGCAGCATGAGTCTTGTAATGTTTGTTTGAACATGTGGCTATACTAACACTATCTAATGCTAAGAAAGTACGTATTCACTAGAAGTTTACTATAATTAGTTCACAGCTACACTACTAAGTGTTAATTTAAATAGAATACTGGGTGCCAGGAAGAATTACATGCAACAAAATTTTAAATATTTAATTATTTACTGACGTGGACTTCAGATTCAATCATACAATTTAATGTGATAAAATGATTTAAAATGTAATGTGCACCAGCAAGCCTTACTGTAAGAACTGTCATGTAATGTTTTTTCCTACTAATTATTCGACTTTTGACCGGCTATTTCAGTATAATGCTGACGGTATAAAAGTGGTAGGGAGACTGTTTCAGGGTACACTATGGGTATTGTCTAACTACAGGTCTCCTGGTTACACACGTAAACTGCTAAACTTTGTACGTCCGTACAAGCGTTAATATTTATAGCCTCACCTACCGCACATCTCCTATGTTCTCACCAGCCTTCTCACATTGTCCTCAGCTACACCATAAGGTCCTATCTTCGTTAACCTTCCTCATACAAAACACTCACTGGACTCCATTACCACGGCCGTAGAAGAACAGGTCTGGACACTCGCCTATCTACCAATGTATTTTGCTTGACCTCCTTGTTGTTTGGCTGTAGTTTGTCAAGTTACCGAGAATGTTGTACTTTTTGGCGCTGTAATCCGGGCTGTCGGACTCAAACTCCGCCCACTTTTTTCCATTGTTATTATTATGAAGTAAATAAAGATTTCTGGAGCCATGATTTAAAATTGTGAGCAAAGGAATTATTTCATAAATTTATAAAAAAATACGTATTGATAAATTGTTTATCTTAGTGGGAGGGGAGTGGGCGGAGTTTGAGCTCGACCGCCCGGATTACAACGCCAAAAATGTATAGTATTCTCGGTAACTTGGTAAACTGCAGCCAAACAACAAGGGGGTCAAGTTTCCAGGCGAGTGTCCAGACCTGTTCTTCTACGGCCATGCTCCATTACCAATCTTCCTTTAAAAAAAAGTGCGTAGAACAAATATTATGATAAAATATCTCAGAACAAACATACAAATAGTAGGGCTTGCGGTTATAAGAGAATAAATAAATAACTGAAAAAAATACGTCACGCACTCTGACACATGGAGTATACAAGAAAGTAATTACGTTAACTGAAAACACTGCTGGGTTTCAAACTATATAAACTAAATATTTTAATCTCACTTCTCTTTATAACTAAAATAGTTAACTTGCATGTTATCGATCATGTACAACATAAGGATTACAGTTTACTAGGGTTACAAGGTACAGTGGTTGTCCATAGTTACTCAGCGGTTGTATCGACTGACAGGGGAGCAGAAGCGAGAGCTTTGTGCTACTAGGGTGGGTGGATATTGTGTTAGGTAGGGTAGGCACTAGGCAGGCAGTTGTTGGCTGCACTTCTGAGCTTTCTTGGTTCATGGTCGGAAGATATTTTTTTTGTGGCGGGGTAGTAGTAGGCAAGCGACCGTGGGACGAGCGCGAAGTGAACGTAACCTCCCCTCTGCAGACTCACAACCAACCCCTCTGTCCACGCCCTTGCTAGTCGCCCTCCTGGGGTGGCAGAGACCCCACACGTCGGCGGGACAAAGATTGTCCTCAGAGCCAGGCCGCACATGTCGGCGAGGGCTGCAGCAGTTCCACAGTGTGGGTGTTGCTCCTGTCTACATATACTTCGACCTATCGTTATACAGGCTGTTCAAAACTTGTAAGATGACTAGAGATGATGGTTTATCGCGGGAAAACTTGACTGTTTGCTGGATTCCAACATACGGTTCAGCTTACCAGAAGGTTACTGGCTTTAGCTTGTACTTGGGGCTGTTGCCCTATTTGACTGAGCCAATAAGAATACCGATATTGTAATATTTTATGCCTGTTATTGGTCTGCAGACAGTTACGTTGTGTCAGAATTATATCACCCAATCATATATGTTGCAAGAAACTACAGCGTTATCAAGAGTATGTTGGCACAAAACATTTTCGTCACATAATCTGTAAAGATGACATACATGCTCAATGTGGCAATATAACGCTGTAGTTAAGTCTCCTCTTGCGCTCAACTATTGTCTTACTTATTATTAATAATACGTATTGAAATCGTCTTTATTAGGCGCAGTAAAGACATATTTGCCTTCTCTTACACTTGACCCATACTGTTGTGTTCATATATTTTTAGCTTCACATAACATTTATTCTAGAGAGTGTCGTGGACCAGTGGTAAAACACTCGCCTACGAAAGGATCCGGGTTCGAGTCCCGGTTCCGACCATCCTGATTTCTGTTTTGCAGGGTTTTCCGACATCACTCCAGGCGAATGCTGGTATGGTTCCTTGAATAATCTATGGCCGACCCCTATCGCCTTTGCCACGTGTTTCTCTACCAAGGCCTTGAGCTGTTGCGAAGATCCGCAAAAACAAAATAAAAACATAAACAACAATATTAATAAATTCTACTACATGTACTAATAAGAGTAGCCTTTATGTTTACAAGAGACAGCCACGCTGAATAGGCACTTGAAAACTTTGTATAGTTTTAGTTTTAAAACATACTAGGCAGTTCGGAATAAAGTGAGCACTCGAAAAAGCCCTGCTAAAGATCTATTTCCAGCCAATTCGTATATTTCCGCGAGTAACAGCTAACGACGGGAAATGTCTAAGATCCTGGGACACGTCACTTTATGTTTGAGCGTGTAAGATAAATTGTTCAGTCGATAGGTACCTATATAGTTTGATAAAAAATAAGTTTATTAATTATATAAAATACAATTATATCGCTGTTGGTTGATTTTGTTTCAGCATTGTTGTATTTAAATACGAATAAACACGGAACTATGTTGTGTTATTTCGTTGCCAACCATGCAAGCAGTAAAGTGACTATCGGTAATGTTGAATTGTATGTAGTAACAGCTAGTGATATTTTTCAGAGGTTAAATAATTAGTGTTCACTTTATTCCGAACGGCCTATAAGATTGATACAGTTAACGCTAAGTTCAGACATACGTACATTCATACAAGCGTTCATTCAAGGTGTCAACTCTAGTGATCGTAATTGCACAGTAGCAAGCATTGTAACATCTTCCTCTTGAATTATGGTTGATGGATGGAGACATTGATACATTCACTGCCATTGTACTGACCTGAGTGTTATGGATGAAGTTTAAAGTCCCGAGCTGTTCAAACATGGTTCTATATTTACTTCATATAACTTATGTAAAATAATACCTGAGCGTGCAGTGCAAGATGGGACTTTCTCCATTCACTGTTGCCACTTAGTTTCGTCTTTAATTTAGCCCAGGATTCTCGTGATGTCTTTATTGTACTCTTGTTGCTGGACATCCTGTATATGTTGCTCGGGATTAAATTAGAACTTTCAAACCCTAATTAAACTTTTTACCTTTCAGGTAGTTTGTATTTTTCTGCCATTTTTAAAGATGGTTCGAGCTATGCAAGAAGGAAACAAATACAAATCAATGTTTGCGGGGACGGACCCCACAGTGAGTTGAACGTGGTTCTTCACCTGGCCAACCGCGGCTCCATTTTGTTTATTATGTCGTGTCAGGTCCGTGCAAAGCGTTTGAAAATAGAAGGTTAGCGACATCATCCCTTTTCTCGCAGGAAAAAAAATAGTGTGTTGGTTTAAGAGTTAGTGCTCACTAACTTTTTTTTTTACGTTCGAGGTACGGAAACGGGGAAGGCGATAAGTCGAATATAACACGTCCGTCGAACACCTCATCGCCTCTAGGCGCTAAGGACTAAACTAGCGTGCAGTGTTCTCGTAGAATGTGTTTTCCAACTGGACTCAAGGGATGACCCTGTTATTTTATTTGTGGAAAGTAAGAGTTAAAGTACAATGCAGGTTTATATGATTTAGTTTTCCAATTACGGTTTATATTGTCTCAGCTACAGCAACGAGAAAAGGGCATATTTAGCACTTTTGAGGATCTTGGTATTCATGTTAATATTTTTAATTAGCGTGCAATGTTTACGCAGAAGTCTTTTCACTATCGGACAGTAGTAGAGCATTTTTAAACCATATGGACACCGTTTCAAGTATGTAGTTTGAAGCGCTGGCTCTTATCACTTCGCTAACGCGGAAATTTGAAATTGATATACACTTTGTCTTAAGAGGGCGTGGCACATAATTCAGTGCTGAAAGCATTAGTTTTTAATTGTAGGTTTCTCGAAGCCACTTAGCAAAAAAAAAAAAAAACACCAATCCTAGGCAATGGTTTTTGCCAACTTTTGGAGCATATATTTTCTCGAGTAACGTATTTTTAAAGAACAATCTCTAACGCCGAAATCCGATACATTTAAGTTCGGCTCAGAAGGTTACCCGTACCAAATTCATGATTCTGTGTAAATGTTTGTTCATGAAGCTGACTAATATAGCTTATTTGTTTATTTATTTAGTCTTTTATTTTCTTGTTGAAGTTAAGACTAAAATGCTTTCTCTTACAGTTAACCAATTTAAGACAAATATCACATGCATTTAGGTAGTAATAAAATGAGTTGAAATGTAACTATAAACAATACAAATTAGTAACTAAGTATATAAATTTGACATAGTTAAAATCAAATAAGTTGACAGCTGCGACAAAACTTAAATTATTGTCATTTTGTAATTGTTCCGTATTGGCTTTCAAAAACGTGTATATTCCAATAGGGGTTTTTAGCGTTTATGTATCTACCTCACACTAGTTGATAAAACATAGGTAAATAGATAAATAAACGCAGCTCAGTGTATATAGACAGGTTGGCAGGACTGGCTGGGACACGTGACTGTGCGACCAGTTGCTCCGCCATTCTCAGGGCGCTGTAGACAAGTCCTGGGATCGATCCTCCCCCCACCCCACCCTGAGCCAATCTGCCGCCTCCGCTCCTGAATCATTACCACCGCGCCCCTACGCCCCCTTTCCCTCCCCCTTCTACACTCAGTCCCCTGCCTTATTCCGACATCATTACTTTCATCTCGCGCTTTGTGTTCATCTTTCTCGTACGTAGGCAGGTACGCAATAATAATAATAATAATAATAATAATAATAATAATAATAATAATGTACACTTACTCACTGAAAGTCCGTAACAATTACGTTGTAATATACCTCAGGTAACTCGGCTCCATAGAGAATATCTTGCAGTGCGGATCAATAGTGAGAACATTCCCGGCGAAACCATTGACAAAAAAAGGTGTAGGTGATTAGTAGACGCACGATTATTTCGTGTATTGATTCTAAGTCAGGTCGAACGGCAATACCGTATACGTCACTCCGCCTTCTGTGATTACATGAGAGCAGTTTTAACACACATTTGATGACTTCAAGCCAGCGATAAATAGGGAAACAAGTCGCGGGGATATCACGTGCTACACGTTTGTATTGATAGAAACCAATGGATATTCAGCTTCAGCCGGCACACGTATAGAACTGAGAAGTCTAGGCTGTTTCCTGAAGAATACGCGAAATACTCGTGCCTCTAGTAATTAGGTATAAAAGGAGCAATTTTGAATCCATAGTTAATGTTTTCCTTAAGATAATTTATTGTTTCCTGCCAATTTTTATGTAAACAAAGCACCAGTCTATGTATAACGAACTCAGAAGTCAACATTTGAAGTAACAGTAGATAATAATTTGTAGTTATTCTTGTAGACACGATGTGCCTTAGAAGTACTCACTTGATCGCGAGCCACATATGTATGTATGTGTGTGTATATATATATGTATGTATGTGTGTATATATATATACACATACACACACACACACACACACAAATCGGGCCTGAAGAACGCGAAGAGGAGTTCGGTAAGAAGTTGCAAACATATCTTGGGAGAAAAAAGCAGCAAAGGTAAAATTAGTTCTCTCCCGCTCCACAGTTAATGATACCCGAATTAAATACTACAGCTGCTAATGCCAGGCAGTTTTGTGTTAGTAACAACAAAGAGAAGTGCGCGAAAAATAACCTGGCGGCACGAGTTGGATCAAAATACGGTATAAACCAATACCGCACAACTTGTGTTTCCACGTCAAGCCAACAGATAACAGCACACTACAGTTTATTAACATCATATTTACGCTGCCAACATAACAGGATGGAGGAAAACTTTCTTTTCTCGACGAAGAACCAGTTTTCATTGCCACGACCGAAAATACGTGACTATAACAAACACAGCAGTTCACCAAACATATAATCAAGACGAAATTTATGTTATCAGGAAGACTATAACATTAATTTATTCGATAGTTCCAACTAATGCCGCTAGGTTATTTTTCAGACACTTATCTTTGATTTTAATTGTCCAGTATTGGTTTGTGTTGTATTTGCTACATTCTTAGCTAATTTCATTCGTCTAGACTTGTCTGATAATATAGACGGTACACATCAAAGTGAATACTTACAAAGAGAGTCCTACCGTTATTATTATTATTATTATTATTATTATTATTATTATTAATTGGTTTTAGCTTCTGTAGTAATTGGTGGAACTATTGCATGAACTAATACTATTATTCACATGGAAATGAACTATAAAAGTCCGTAGAGGCATATATGTATAGTCCGTCTTTTGTAAACAAGAATCTTGGGAGGGAGGGGGGTCCTGGAGTCCTCCCGCGGGAACATTCCAGTTTCTGTGTGTTAAGTGGTAGTTTTTAAGCCGTTTTTAAACCTAAATATACAGGAGGCAGAAATCTAAGTACTTTTTAAAAGTGTATTCATAATTTTATACCATGAAAAAAGAAATCTTAACATTATTTATGTAGGCAGCATTTTGTCGAAATGTCATTACTTCAATTTATTTAGTAATAATTTTGTTAGTATGTGAGTCACAGGAACTTACAACGGAACCAGACAAAAGTGCTCGAGTAACTATTCACTCCTGGTATTCTATATGCACTAAAATAACGGGCTACGTAATAATCTTAACTATTTTGTAAACATGTGAATTTGCACGCAAATTTTGTGCAGTAAGGTACATAATTCAGCTTTATATTTTGGAATTTCCCGAAATTACTGAATTATATATCTAAATATTTATTATTAGATTAAGAAAACAATTTAACCTAAATTTATTATTAACTAAAAAAAAAGTTACACTGGGGTGCACATATACTGGTGAGTAATACAATCACTAGGGACAGGTGATTTTCGTGGAAATATTTTGCACCACTTTGTTTCATTACCTTACGTACGCACCTGCAGCTGTGCTTCGTGGTCTGTGATTGGTTGTTGTAACTTCCAGCGTCTTGGGGGTTATACCCGCACATCACGGTCGTGTGGTGGCACTGTTAAATCTGTTCTGATTGGTATAGTCAAATGAAATAAGCCAATAATCACGAAGCAGAACTGCAGATGTGCACATAAGGAATTGAAACATAGTGAGGCAAAAGTATTTTCGCGAAAACGTCCTGTCCCTAGGAATCACATATTGTTAGAGACCTGGAAAATTCGCGTTTTCTCTTAGGTGCAAGCTAGAATTCCAACAAGTATAGGTCTGTATCACGTTCACTATTGGCCGTTGACTTCCTGGAAGTAGCTGGGCCTGTAATAAAACTAACAGAACACAGGCCCATTTCACAGTGTCAGCGAGCAGCCGTGTGTAGCTGTTGTCTGCGTGAACCCGCGAATTATTTCCGTCTCTACATATTGTGCTCGAGTATGTACAGTTCAATGGAGTCTAGTCTGTCACCAAACAAGAACGCAAATTTTGCATGTGTTTGCTAATCGCACCATCTAATTTTGCTCAGATGTAATGGATTTATGAGTTCATAGCAATGTAATGCATTTTACCAGAGCACGATTATAAGACGTGTTTATAAACAACCAAACAATAAAAAACAGTAGTTCCAACAGAATTGTTGATGTCCTATAGTACAGTGGAACTTCGTTAATACAAACCCTCTTAGTACAAAGTTCTAATTATTACGAGGTGGTTTTCTTTTCCTTTGGAATAAGATGACAAATTTAATATTAACTTTGATTCTCAATAAAAAGTTCCCCCATACGGAAAACCCTGCAATATCAAGTTCAGTTGTTGAAAAGTAGTCATGGTGTTGATATGAAAGTTTGTATTTTGGGTCTAAACGTCCTGAAAATATATTTACATAACTTTTGAGTTTTTGGTAACACCTGTTGATGCAAACCTCGTTATTGCAAACTACAAATTGGGTCCTCTTCCGGTTTGTATTAATAAGGTTCCTATGTTGGATATATGCCTATGTATAGGTACAATATAGCGTCCTGTCCTACATCCATGGTTGCGACACTCGACTTGTGTATCGACTTCTCGAAGTAGCCTACAAGAACAAATGAGCGACGTGGGACGCGCCACGTAACGAGCGAATCAGAAATCATGGTCTCCGCGTGGAAGGAGGGGGTATGTGTGGGGGGGGAGAAGGCTAAGTGAAATTAGACGCTTGTTAAAGTCGTAGATAAAGGCGGGCGGGCGGCCGAGCGCAGAAACTGCTTAGATAACGTATCGCAAGGAGCGCGAATATAAAAACTGGTCGCCTGGCGGAAGTATGCACTGTTCCTTTCCATGCCCCACTTGCGCTCTCCGTGGTTTCTCCGCCTGGCCTGGGAGCTTTCCCCTGCAGCGAGGACTCGAACCAGTCACGTGCGCCCTCCGCTCTTCTACCGTACCGACAAGATTGTTGTGACGAAGTTAGCTGAAACGATCTTCTTGTTTCTCACACATTACCTCACCAGACTAGACTCCAATTTACTGTTTATGCTCGTCGACATCTGCCTTTGGGTGACAGTTTTTTTGTGTGCTTTGAAGGACTTGTTCGTAGAGACAGGAAATGTTTGCGTGTTTACTGACATGTAGGTTAGTCTCCATATGTGTATTCCAGCAGACGACAGCTGTTCATTGGCTGATCTCTGACACAGATTTCCTTGCTTGTCTAAAATGAGCTGAGAACTCGCCTGGAGGTGTCATATATGTGTCAAGGGCCACTTGCGAAAGCTAAACGAACTTGTAGTTGTTTAAAGTCTAGTCTGAACCCAAAGCAAAACGCGAATTTTTTGGTACCGAATTAAAAAATGGTCAAATGTAAAATGGCCGCTAACTTGTAATGAGGCCACACAAAGATACCTTGAACGTATAACTAGGGCCATGATAAATTCGTGTTTTACTTTGGGTTCAGGCTAGATTCTAAACAACTTCAAGTTCGTTTCGCTTTCGCAATTGGTCCTTGACTTATATATGACACCTCCAGGATGAGTCTCAGCCAATTTTAGAGTGAGAGATGAGTGAGTGAGAGATTTTGTTCAGCGCTCGACATCGGGGTCTTTAGCGCTGGTGAGGGGTGACATGAGATGAGTATGGAGCAGCGCCGGAATGAAATGGCGGGGGACAGGGGAAATCCCCGAGAAAACCCGCCGACCAACGGCATCGTCCGGCACAATTCCCACATGCGAAAATCCGGGGACCGACCCCGCCGAGAATCGAACCCGGATCGCTGCGCTTTCATAGATTTGCACGCAAGAGTAAAAAATATTAGTTGCGATTTCATGGTTAAGATACGCAAATACATAAGATTAATGTTTACCTGAAAAACGGCAAATTCCAAACAAATAATCAATTTTCTTGACGTACATCTCATCCGGGACATGTGAAGCCAAACAGCTAAATGAAGGTTATGTTAGGCTGCGGTATCCATGGAGATAGGAATTGTATCCCACACCTGACTGAAGCTCCGTCTCTTTTGAAGTCGTCCATTATGTTTGTTTATATTCGATTAATAGAGGCCTGAAAAATTCGCGATTTCTTTTAGGCGCAAGCTAGAATTCCAGCAACTATATGTCTGTATCACGTTCACAATTGGCCGTTGTCTTACTCGTCACTTCCTGGAAGTAGCTGAGCCAATAATACAACTGTAGCTGAATACAGGCCCATTTCACTGTGTCAGCGAGCAGATAATGAACAGCTGATGTCTGCGTGACTCAAATATTCTTGCAGGCTAGCCTACAGGTCAGTGACCCCACGAATTATTCCCTTCTATCAATTAGGTTGTAAAATGACTTGAAAATGGGTTTTATTATTTAAACGGCAATTTATTTACTACATTAACTTCATGTAGATTCGTATATTTTATGGAGTTCTGTACACTGTCATAATAATACGGCATATATTCCAGATTAAGAGCTGGTGCTTCGTTTTTTTTTTCTAGTTAGATTTCTGAGAAAAGACTGAGTTCGCCCTTTTTGTAACAATGGGGAGCCAAAAATTAGGAAAAAGAAAGTCAGCATCGGGAAATACAGTCGGTAGTTTTATTAATTTATTTCTACTTTCAGTGAGTTGACGAAATTACGGCTAACTTGCCTATCCTTACGCTTGACCATTCATTGTACTAACCTAGACTAGAAAAATTACAATCGGACATTTAAATTAATAACGTCTTTTAATAGTATATGATTGCTATAAAATTTGTGTAGTATTTATTTCATTTGTGGCTAATTACACTATAGTATGTTCACGGTAGAATGATCAACTTTTTAGAATCGTCTTTTCAAGAATAATTTTACTGTCCGCCTATGACCGGACGTCATTGGGTGGGTGATTTTCGCGGGGTATTCCTGTTCACTTATCCCTTGCATTCCGCCGTTGAACCAAACTCGCCTCATATCAGCAGAGCATAGACCACAATGACGCTACTCGTCGTAAGTCCTGAAACCTGCAAATTGGAAAACCTGGAATTATCAGGGAAATTGTTGGCACCTGGAAATATAAGGGAATTTCAGGGAATTTTGTATGCATCCAAGGAATTTTCTCACCTCGCTCACCTTGAGTTTATCTAATCTTCACAGGATAGAAAATAGTGGAGTTTTGAGAGTGTTATTTTATTTCCGCTGTAAAAAACTACCCTCATTCAAATGTGAGTTGACTTCGTTTGGGTCATTGTTATTTCCGTTGAATTTTTACGTCAACTGTCTGTACAACGTGTCAGTGTTAGAAAAGACTAGACATATTTACCTTTGTTGGAAAGTACATTGAACAAATTGCCAAAAAAAAATTGTTTTCATGGGTGTAAAAAAAACGGGAAATTTTGTGTTTTCTGTCAAGGAATTTTCTTTCTTGCAATGTGTGACCATCCCGTACACATATTTAATTCGTTTAGCCTGTGCAAATTAGTATTAGAATGTATTTATATATTTTCATTTCTTCTCGCGCCAAAGTTAGAGCTTCAAATTTAACTGAGCTGTTGACAGAATAAATATACACTACGTAAAAATATACTGACGGTAAAAAAACATATTGAAATTTGCACGGATTTTAAAGTAAAAATTTGTAGGAAGGCAGCGGCGTTTCCGTACAAAATGTCAATATTGTAATAAACATTTGTTAGCGTTACAGATTGAAGTTGAAATGACACGACTAATAAAAGTATCAAACAGTTTTTATTTATTACCATAAATCATCTTCACAGCCCTGGTCCAGTTGTCCTCGGCCTCAGTAAAGGAACTATCACAGCGTTAGCAATGTACAAAATCTGTGCAGGGCTCCCCTAATGTTAATGTTGGTGGAGGCTGACTGCAGAGGTTGGCCAGGGCGTATCTGGGCTGGGAGTGGAGTGTTGTAGCGGGGTGAGGTTGGCAGCAGTGGATGGAGTGGCGCGCACACCTCTCAGGGTCACTCGGGTCCCTAAAATAACCCGGGTCGTCAGGGGAACACAGCGCGCTGTAACCTCCCTGCCCTTCTGCCTGCCTGTGACACTTTGTCCCCTGATACCTCGTACCTACCTACACACACATACACACACAGATATATATATATATATATATATATATAGCTGTTCCGAATATGTCCCGCTTAATAGAGCGTTGTACATAATTTAACGCTAAAAGCATTAATCTATAACTGTAGGTTTCTCTTAAAGACAATTTGCGAAAATTAAACAAAAGCAATCCTAGACAATAGTTCTCGCTAACGTTTTAACTAAATTGTTTCCAGTGTTACGAACTTCTGAGGCACAATCTCTGACGCCTGAACCTCGTGCATGAGATCACGCGTAACGAATTAGTAATTCTGGATACATTTTTGCTTATAAAGTTGGCTATTACCATTATCTAAGATGGTCATTGAGTATTTAACCATATCGACTTTGAAAAAAAAGCGTAGAAATCAATTGATGTTTTCAGATTTTATTTATCTAATACGTACTATTAAGGTTCAACAATCATGTTTGCTTAAGTCATTAATTATATTACTAATGTATCACATGGATGATGTAAAACAGGTATTTATGGATGGTGTATGTTCATACTAGAGACTAGTGTGTATCTTAGCATTACAACACAATGTCAACTAGTGGCAATATTGAGATCTAGGCCATATTCGGTACAGGCACCTTATATAATATGTTCGTGGGTGGGGGGATCCACGGGAGGTCCGACCGCACCCCCCTTATTTCTTTTACCTTTTATGTATAGTTTATATGTAAAATATTACAATTTTTTTTTAAAGTTGTATATTGCATTTTTTGTTTAGGGAATGCCTTAAATAGCGCAATTTAACTTCTGGATGAAACTTTTGAATATTAAGAAATATCGTTTATTGTGACGCTAGAAGTTAACTTTAGAGTATTGTTAAATTTGCACTTTGGTTATTACTTCAATAGCTTTGTATATAGTAAAAAGTGTCGGGAAACTATAAATAACTTGAAAATATAAAAGTAATAAGGGTTTCAAAATAGCTCATGTTATCCCGAACCAGCTATATCTCCATGTGCGACGTACTATGTTAACCAGAGTAGCTTTCACTTGCACTTTCTCTTCCCTCGACTGGAAACAGTTTTGTTTAAAACGTTGGCTAAAAATTATTGACTAGGATTGCTATTGTTTAATTTTCGCAAATTGACTTCGAGAAACCTACACTAATGGATTAGTGCTTTTAGCGTTGAATTATGTACCACGCCCTCTTAAAGATAAATGTTTATGTACAAGTCTATACCCTTTAAAATTTTATGGGTTTCCGTAGCTAACAAGGGACCACAAATCATCAATTTTAGACTGTTAGAATTATAGATACACGAAGATCCTGAAGCGGCCGACGGACATACACTTTAAGCGACAGCTGGTCGTGTTCTCTTATGACAAGGCACCCAGGGTTGGTAACTATGGGGAAAAGAGAGGGGGGGCATTGACACATTTTTGGCAGAATCGGGAGCTCTGTGAGTGTAGAGTAGTAAAGCAGAGTTCTTCAGTAGCCATCGACGTGAACGGTTCGTTTTTTTTTTTATCCTGTGTCGGGAATTCGGTACACGTTATGTGTTTGTGCTTTTCTGTAATCTTCAAGAATTTTCGTGTTGTCTATTGTTGAGTATTTTTTTAATTGTAGTGGTTTAGATTATTGATTCTCGTTATTGGCCGCGGTGTCTATAGCTGTTGGCCATAAAAAAAGTAGTACGGAGGGCGGCAAGACTAACAAGGACAGAAAATACGAAAACGTGTTTTGCCTTTAATCGTTTTCCTCACGAAACAAAGTTACTAAAGGGTTTTAATACAAAAACGTAGTCACGAAATAAGCAAATAGATTACCGTCAGTGAATTATTTAACAGGAGGAAATGTACTATAAATTGTTTTAATACTATTTCGCTGAAATCCTATTTTTTAAAATAATCTTATCCATATTCCAGTATCAGAATTTCGACTCTAGTAACAAAGGTACAAATTCTGGTTTTCCTAATACGTTTTACTGTCGAAGGGGAAATGAGAATAAAAAACTTATCTTGAAAAGGTGGTAATTAAGAGGACTGTGTACTTAGCCGTTGAACGGTGTTGTGGCGTGTCACGCGAATACTTTTTTATGCGAAACCGCCAAACTTATTCTTATTTTTTTTTCTATAAAAAGAACACCCACTTGAAACAACGTATGCTACTTTTTGAAAATTCAGTGTGCTTGTTAGTAACACGATTTTGGGCCTCTGGAATTAGCTAGAAACGGCTTTTTATTTAGACTGTTGTAACTTTGTAAATACGATATGAATCCGTAAATTGCAAAATGAGGTGCGTGCGTTGGTATTTGCTTCGTACTATGCAAAAATATAATTATAGGGTCACCACTTAAAGTCCCATAGGAAATAGAGTTCTACGAAAGCATTTCACGCCAGTTTAGCGCGCTGCGAGTAGAGACCATGTGTCTATCGTTGAGAGTGGAGCTTTGGTTCTTATGTCTCCGCTGTTCCCGCGCGTCAAACCAGTACACAGTACTATGGAGGCTGGTTTATAAGTGCTGACATGACCGCTAACAGGGTGTGTTTGTGTTTGAACGAGGTACACCCCTAGAGGTGAAGGACGCAGGCACACGCAGCGGTGTTGCGTGTTGCCTAGCCGCAGCCTCGCAGGCGCAGAGCATCATCGCGCGTATAGCAGAAGACCCTGCTAGGCGAGAGAGATAGAAGATGTAGCTGGTAGAGAGCCAGCGGGGCGGATGTGTGGCCTGACAGCTGTGCGCGGTGCAAGCTGGCCAATCAATACCGCACTCGCCTTGTCCCTTCCTCTTCCTCTCATGCCTCATCGTACACACTCACCTTCTTGCGGTCACTGCACATCACCAGGCAGTTTCCTCCCGTCACTGTCGGTATACGTATCCTAGATGACCGTAACTCCAACATTGAGTAGTTCCTAGGGACTGTGTGTGTGAGGCAGGAGCAGTAAGGTTGCTATTGACCCGCGTGTGCAATGTATTATCGCCTCTTCGCGCAAGCCACTCAGCTCACGTGCAGTGCTTCACTATTATTCTTTATCCTACGGGACTTTAAGCGGTGACCGCATCATTTTATTTATGGAGAGCATAGTTCCAAGTCTAACGTTTGTTTCTATTGGTGCGTTTTTCGAATGTAGTTGTAATTTTTCTGGATCCGGCAGTCTGGAAAACCCATTTTTGGACATTTTGAGTGGCCCGAAAATGAGGTTACTAATAAACGTGCCGAATTTTTGAAACTATAGCGTCATAGTTTGAAGAGAGTGCTGTTTTGGTAGATATACAAATGTAACGTACGTTAAATAGTTTCGTCAAAAAAAGAAGAGCAGGAACTCGCTACAACGCATTTGAAGCGCAAGTAGGGAGGCGCCTTAAGGCTCAGAAGTGACGTAGCTGTATGGACGACCTTGAAGCCAGCATCAGTACGAGTCAATATCCCGCCAGTCATTTTTAGTATGGGACTAAGCGGTGACCAGATCATTTCATTGGTGGATAGGCTGTGTAAATGCTCTAATGCAACTGCGTTAGACGATTTTAGGCCAATTAGTATACTCCCTGCCTTATCGAAAGCATTAGAATACTTGGTACACCAACAGGTTTACACATATGTTAACAAAAACAATTTACTTGACAGTCACCAATCTGGTTTTCGTATGGGTCACAGTACATCGACTGTACTAATCGATATTGCAGACGCCGTT
>PNEQ01107349.1:0-24135 GCA_003012365.1 Medauroidea extradentata | reverse complement strand
CAGGTCTAAATTCCGGGAGGTTCTGGGCTCGAATTCCGTTAAAAGCTGCGTGCAAACGTTCAATTCTGACACACAAAAACTACAAGGCAGATCGAATTAGTGCAATTTACATGTAGTCTTTAAAAGGGGTAAAATTGCAGTTCGCTTTCCACTTAGGTTCCTCTACAATATCAGCTGACATATCGTCGGTATACTGCCAGAAGTGATTAAGTCATAAATGCTATTTCGTTTAAAAACAGTAATAAATTGTAGATATTAACAAAAATGTGGTATGTTACTATACTGTGACACAACAGTACGAAACGACGAATAGACTTTAAACTTGGGCAATTGTTCGTGAACAACATATACATATTCCTAGCATTTTTAAAATTTTATCTAATTTTAACTTTATCACTTTTGGCAGTAAACAGACTATATATCTTCTCACTAATCTCAGGTTTGGGGCTCCAAATACGTTTCCGCGAAACTTTTACCCTCTGAAACTTTATAATGTCAATAAAGTTCAAGTGAATATTTTGAAAATATAGAATTGAGGGCACCGTCACCAATGGTTGTGCACAGGGTAAACAGATATTTCTCATTCAATTAACCTCTTACCTTAGGTGTCTGTAGTTACCCCACAACCTCAAATTGGCAGGGCTATAAATATGGCCCAGGTGAAGTCGCTGTTAGTGGCAGGGTCAAACTTAAGACTGCTTTTCGCGTGGACAGCTATAGCTACTTATTCTGCTGCAGAATTAGTTCAACTAGCCGCTTGGACATTCTAACACTTGATGACTGAAGTACCAATTTTGTGTACAAAGAGGTTTTTCAATAAAAGTAAATATTATCAGTTACGAATAATACTCGCGAGCAAAGCCGTGGGGGACTGCTAGTGTCACATAAATGTAATGTACAAGTAAATGATTCTTGCTTATACAATATGAAATACACAAATTCATATTAATACTCAATTTTTAAGAATGGTTCAATACATCTAGTTCTGCTCATGTTTGTCTATGCGAGATGCAAGAATTTGACAGCAAAACCATTGTGTTGTAAATTTAAATTATTTGTGTGTTTAGGCGAAATCTTCTAAACACACTTATTTATCCTCCGAAAGCCATTAATAGGTATGTAATACGGGTGTGACAGGTGAATTCATAAAGAAAAATATTGTCTTTATGAACAGAGTGCTAAAGAGGCATGCAATGATTTCGCTGCAGTCTTGTATTCAACTACTCTCTTCAGCGATGAGTTTGTTCCTCCTGGTGTGTGGGGACTGTCTTGGCAACAAATTGGCAGTGATGATTGATTGATTTCCCAAAATGAAAAATGTTGGCTCCCACTACGCTTACACCACTGCATAATGCAATTTCATACTCGCCTTCACTATCTATACTGTCAAATCTAACACTTTGTATTAAATCAGAGGAATTATGATTGGTCTAGCGAAATGGGTAAATAGCTCCTTACATTAGTAGTACCTCATCAAAACATTAGTACTTTAAAAGCATGAAGCCTAGCAAAAATTCAAATTTTTCCGTGTTAAACCATTATTTTAACTCATGTATCATTAAATAGTGACGCTGTCGCAAAATTATGTAAACCCAACATGCATATTGCATATTCACTTATTTGTTATAAATAACACATTTTTAGTAAATCTTTAAAACACTTTAAGACTGTTTGAAAAAAAATTACTGTTTACATTATAAAAATTCACTTAAAAAATCAAAGCAAAACATGGCATGACTGTGTTGTTGTTGTTATTATTATTATTATTGTTTTTTTTTAAATTTATTTTTATTTTATTATTATTATTATTTTTTTAAATATTTTTACTAGTAAAACTGCTAAAACAGTCTCATTTTGCATCTTGAAATCCAAATTTTTTGGGGGAGAACTCCTGGACCCCCCAACTTCAATAGGGGGATGGGTGACTATTGCCTTCCCCCCCCCCCCTCCTTCAATTTAATTAAATCCTGGCTACACCACTGGTGAGCATACAAAATTGAAATATTGATTGTGGCAATGTAGTGATGTACTAGTACTAGTAGATCAGAATGTGTGTTTAATGCCTCACCTAGAATTAGGCAAGAGCCCAAAAAGTGTAATAATTTATATTACCTCACACATTTCATTGGTAGTATATGTTACCCAACTTGCTTAACCAGCCAGTATTTGAAAATATCTTTATCCTTGCATAACATATAATTTAAGAATGTATATTAGAAATAATAAAATAAAAGTAGCCACTGAAATAGGAAAAAAACCCACCTGTTAGGATTGGACAGTTTTGTCTCTTTTCCTTGGCAATGTAAATCACTTTTCTGGCTGTATAGCCAATCCAGTAACCTTGAAATTTGTATATCAATCCTATCTTAACTACTTTGGAGTTACTGTTACAGCTGATATTGTTACATTTACAGATGAGCAATTGTCATATAGCTACTGTATTGTGTTATAGTAGTAACTTAAGAATGTAATTGTTACTGTAGTAAAATGAAGTATTGTTACTGACATTTTACCATTGAAATATGTAAGCTGCCTTTTAGTATTCAAATATTCAGTTGCTTAGTACCATAAGCTTCTCTGATTGAATCTATTTTTACACTGCATGTAGAGTTAAGATATGTATTTGGTATTGCCTTAGTGTTTCTCTGGCAGTTTATTATAATTTTATTTTTATTCATCACCCAGTGTTGTGAATATCATTCCTAAAATTACACGTAATTTACAGCAAACATTTTTTAGTCCTATATTTCAATAATGTGCAGAAAGTAGTGGCTTAAGAAAATTCCATCTACTGATACAGTATTATTTAAAAAATTAATTGGCTTGCTATTGGACTGCAATGTTGGTGGTGGGACCTGGATGTGCGTAGGCTGTATGACAGACTGTTGCTGTATCGCACGGTGGTCAACTAGTGTCTGTATTCCTCTCATAGATTACTCATAATCTATAATTATAGAGTAGCTTTTACCCATGGGACGAACAAAAAATCTCGGTTTATGTGGAAATTCAGTGGAAGTGATATTGAAATGCATATAAATAAAAAATTGGACGACAGTATGTGTCCACTGTGTAATGTTCAAGCATAATTTTTTTTTGTATGATGAATTTTTCTGCTGGAGCTGAAAATAATGCAAATTCAAGTTACATCTATGTAAAAAATATAATTTTTAATATTGCTGTAAAAATACAGATTCAGATGTAATTCCTTCTTGTTGCAGATGAATATTTTGGGAACACGTTTTGTATTTTTTATCAGTATACTTATATTGTAAAGTTTTTGCAACACATTTGCAGTGCCAGGTAGGCAGGTCAGTTAGGCCTCTTAACAGAATTCCATATTAAATTGAGGATTAAAACATTATGCTGAGCAATTTCAATTTTCTGTACCTCCTGCTTAGTGCCCAAATTTTTTTCTGTTGGACAGCTTAGACACTAACATACTATTGTTTAAAAATAATTTAGCAAATGTCTTTCCTGTCCCTGCCAAACTTATTGATTAGTGCATTTAGACTAATTTGAGTAGGTAAGCTTATTACCGGTTTAAATTTCAGGATTGTGAATTGAGAATGAAGTAACCTATTTATAGCAGTACAAGTTACATGCTCATAATAAACAAGCTAGGAAAGCAAATCATCTGTGTGCTGGTGATAAACAATCAGGACAGAAATATGAATGAGATTTTTAAATGTTTTTTGCAATGGGAGTTTACAATTAAATTTTATTGGATTTTGGACATACACCATTGCTCGTGTTTAGCTGATCAAACCTGTGTTGAATGACAAAGTACGAAAATGAACAAGGGGAAAAAAAAAAAAACAAATATAAAATGCACACAAAAATATATAAAAAAAAGAAGCAATCCTAGAGGAATTCTGTAATTTTTTTATTCTGGGATTGCTTTTTTTATATTTTTGTGTGCGTTTTATATTTGTTTTTTTTTTCTTGTTCGTTTTTGTACTTTGTCATTCAACACATGTTTGATCAGCTAAACATGAGCAGTGGCATTTGTCCTCAATCCAATAAAATTTAATTAGAAATATGAATGTTCTATAATGATTGAAATTCAAGTTTTTTGTTCAGAAATTATTTTTAATGTGTAAGAAGAAGTCAAACTGAAATGTAATCCAACTAAACTCAAGAGGACTTATAAATAAACATATTGTGCTGAAACCATAGAAATTATAGTTAGGTTTTATAGTTAGTCATTTTGGTCATTACTAAAATTTGTCTCAAAATAAAAGGCTAGGTAATGTACTAATACAATAATTACAATTTTTGTGCATGAATTCTTTACTTTCTGCTCTGGTAATATTTATTATTCTGATTTTAACTGTTAAGCATTCTGGTTTAGAGAAGTGTGAATTATGAACAGAGAGTCTGTTTTCAAGCAATTGTTTTTCCTAGTTACGTGTTACCATACTGAAGTTGTTGTTGTTGTTGTTGTTGTTGTTGTTTTTTTTACTTTATTTGCCACTTACGTTGACCTCGTTTCATAAAGAAGTTGGCATTGTATCTTTACCTTAGCTATTCTTCATACACTGTTCAGAGTAGTTGCAAGCAATACTTTGTATGTAAAATCAGTGTTTGTTGGCATACTAGTATCTGCAATAATAACTTCTGGGATTCTGGAAGTACTGTATACATTTTTCTTCAGGAAAAAAGAACTGTCGTCTGTAGACAGTATATTTGACTTTAGTTCTATCATATGTCTTTAAAGAGGTAAAAAATAGTGAAAATGGTTTAAAATAACATTTTTAGAGCTTCAGTTGTAAGTTACCTGAAGATAAACAAGTAAAGTAATCCTGGAATTTTTAGTTCATTCTTTTCATTTTGAATATGTCCGATTAACATAATGTTACAGATATATTTAGCATGCTGCTAACTAAGAGTGTGATCTGGACCTGTAAGTGCGCTGGCGCTGCGGCAGACTATTTTTGCTCTCCACTTGCTTCATCGCCTCTAGGCGCACTGTGCTTAACTGGTGTCTTGTGTTCTTCTCGAACACTTCTCTTTAAAACGTGTACCCAGAACTGTGTGTACGTCACTAATGCAAGCTTTACATAGAAATTGTATGATTTTCATGAACAAAATGCTGCAAAGGCTTATCAGAGTATAACATATTCTGAGAAAAAAAATATTACTTTTTGCCTTAGTGTTTTAAGACTTTGTTTGTGTTCACATTTTTTATACAGTAGTTGAATTTTTTGTTCAGGCTCAGATATTTAATTTTGCTGTACTTTTACAGTAAGAGGAATTGTAATGAAGAGACCTTTTCAGTTATATTTTTACATTGTAAAGGTTCATTTTCATTATTTATATGTATTTTTGTTCATACATACTTTTTCTATATTTGTTTATTAACTAAAATACTTATATGTTAAAATTATTTTAAATTGGTTTAATATAATAATTTTTTAAAATGGCTAAGCACATGTGAACTATGCATTTCACAAACATGTTTTATTTGTTACAACTGTCACTACATATACCTACTGTTATAAAGAATGTGAAAGCAGAACTCACACAGATTTATGAGATAATGACGGTAAACTTAACTACAGATATTAAATGTAATATTGTAACTTATGCTTAGTTTTTAGAAAACTGTTAAAGGTCAAAGGATTAGTTTTCATGTCCAATAACATAAAGTTACCAATATATTCATGGTGATATAAAGCAAGCATTGTAAATCTGTTGTCAGAAGAGAGCCATACCTTGATCTCCTGCATGCGTGCAGCATAAATGATGGGGTTTAGCAAAGTCTTGCAGATGACCAGTAGGTTGACCACAGTGTTGATGGGTACCAGCTGTAGTATGTTAAGTGAGTCGAGCGTTACAATGCAGTCGTAACAAACGAGTACAAAAACTGTGACGGCCGGCAGCCAACCAATGATGAACGAACCTAGGATAAGAAGGGTGGTGTGCACTGCTTTGATGGCACTCGATATTTGACGCTGACGCTGCTGCAGCTGTTGCTGCTGGCTGTTGGTGGTGCCACCATGCTGTGAGCCGTGGCAGGATGATGTCGTGCCATCCAGGCGGCTGAATCGTAACCGGTGTGCTTGGTGGCGCCTCACGATGGCGAATATGTGAGTGTAGATGATGAGCATGACGGCGAGAGGCGTGAAGAACAGTGAGGAGAACACCACTCGGAACTTACGATATGTTAGGAACCTGCCACATAATACAGTGTGTAGCCAGAGGATCCCCGCATACAATGTATCATTTTTAAACTAGTTCGTATATTGACCAATCATGCCAAACACTTAATCAGAGAATCATGTTAAACAGTGTCGTTTGTCTATGGGTTTTCTTGGAAGTGTCCCATTGCCCCTGTATTTTCATTCCAGTGTTGCTCCATTCTCACCATATGTGACCACTTATCAGCACTAAAATGTCCACGTCACTTATTAAGAGCAGTGTTTCATATTGTTATCTCGTATGAAAACTTGTAAACTGACCTAGCAAAAATTTCCATGCAGCCATTATGCCATTTAAGACTGCAGATTGATGAATAGGTACATTTGGTTGGAATGGAAATTTTATTGGGCTAATAGGTTAAGAGAACTAAGCATGTTCTCATTGTGTACATATGAAGAGTGTTTTTAGGAATGTAGGCTCATGCCAAACTCCTTTTAAACTGTCTCAAATTTAGCAGTACCTGTACTGGAAGGTAAAGTTTGGTAGCACTGGTAAAATTTTGTGAACAGAAGCAGATGCAGTGACACTGCAGTTGGAATTGAGTGAAAATGTACACGAAAAAAAGTTTATTTCAAACTTCTGGTGTGACATGGGGTAATGAACCAACTGATTCAGTGTGAATGAGCCCAAATTTTTTCATTTTTATAATGACTAATATGCTTGTTGCATGTGACTCTGATTGTATGAACACATGCAAGAAACTTACGAATGGTCCTCGCAGTAGTGAGACTGAAAGGCCTCCCCTGGCACAGCAGAGAAGTATGCAAAGAAGAATAAATTTGGCAGGACCCAAAGCAGCACGATGCAGATGGTAGTGTTGGTATGCGTCATGATGGAGGCATAGTGGAGAGGTCTCCGAATCCCCAGGTAGTGGTTGCCGGCCAGGGCAAGTAGATGCATCACTCCGATGATGACACCAGACAGTCTCAGTACCTCCAGGGTGATCCACACACATGTGTAGTGCTGGTAGATCTACACATGCACAAAATTATTACTATCTCATGTTGCCATTACATTTTGCATCACCCTTTTACATCATTAAACAGTCATAAAGATTTATGTCAGGAAGAAACATTTTGGTGAAGAGATAGGGGAAGAGAAAGGGATCATTTTTTCACTATGCAGGTACAGGGCTAAACTTTCTATATGTGGAATAGGAGATACATTGGTTCATAGTCTAGTCTGAAGATATGCTGCCTGACCACAATGTCAGTGCAGCTCTGAAAAAGGAGGAATTCATGTTCCCTGTGACTCCCACGCTCGATCCATCTTTGTTTGAACACAATGAATTTTGTGTGGGCGACAGTGGTAGAGTTCTGCATTGATGCTGGTAATGCAAATTTGGTAGTTTCTTCAGCAATTTTAGTTAGTCTGCATATGTTTTGGTGAACATGTGTATATTTCTGTATTGTAATGGAACCATCAAAACAATCACGTGGAGCGATTTCAGGAAACTATGAAAATCTAAAATGAGGATGGCTGGAGCTGAGGATTGAACATGGGTTCTCCCGAAAGTGAGTCCAGCACTTTACTTATCTTTGAATAAGGCTAGGTTCATTACAAAAGTCAGCAAAGTTATCTTCTCAAAAATAACTTTAAATATTGCTAAGTTTTTTCTGACAGACTACCTTTCTGGCTACAAAATTCCGCAAGTGATGAGTACCTCGACATTACAGTAGTTACAATGTTTCATGATAATGCTACCTGTCAGCGAATGTCAAAAAATTTTTAAATTTTTCTGAATGCAGCTCAAGAGAAGCAGCACTTCTACGTCTCTGTAATGTTTTGGACTTGCCGAATAAAATAATGTGCAATGCACCATAATAAAATCACCTATCATACTTTAATCCTTTCAGTGCTAAGAGCCGAAATATTGGCTTTCATTGCCTGTGCGAAAAATGCCAGAAGCCGAAGTATTGGCTATGAATTTTTGAAAATATAATTTACAGTTTTTTAAAATAAATTTTCTAGAAAAAAAATATGTTTTCAATTGCAATGGATTAAGGGAACCTTTAGTTGCCAGTAGACATTTTTTACAACTTGATTACTTTGATTCGTATCAAGTTATTTCAATTTTATTAAATAATTGAAAATTTCTGGAAAATATGATGGCATTTTTCACATATGTACCTGGAAGAAAGCTGGCACTAAAATGGTTAGTAAAAACTTCTGTTTTTTGTACTTAGACTACACATACAAAAATTGACATTTGTTGTACATAACTAGTGACTTGACTAACTCAAACTAAATTAAAACTGTCTATGAAAGGTCATTTACAGTGAATAGCAATGTGTAACAACATGTTTGACACTATTCGTGTAGATATTAGATGTAAAAACGATGCTACGTAAATAAAGAAATAAAACAACACATTACTATATAACACATTTAGTAACATAATTACTTCGAATACATTTACTTCTATATTGACTTGTGCAGTAAGAAATACTGTACCTGTTAGTGAAGAGCTGGCATAAGAAATTAAAAAGTTTTAATTTTTCACTTTTCCTAGTACGGAAAGAATTTTATAATAAGAGCCAGGTAAAAATAATTATGAGAAGGGGAATTCCCCAGCATCCCCACTCTGCATTCCTGGTTGATTTGCACACTGCCCCTTTGCCAGTAAAAATAGTAGTTTGTATTTAAAAAATTCTTGAATGTACCTACATTTTTGCATGTCCTTGAGTACCATTATTTTTGAAAAATAATTATTTCATGAAATAACAAAGGTGTAATTCTGTAGCTTAATACATCTACTTTCACCATAAATTATTTCATTTGTATCATTTGAACAGTTTTCACTTTGGGTAAGTAGAAAACATAGTCAAACTGCTAGTTTGACATAAGCTTGTACTAAAACTATGGAACTGAAAAATATTTTATTTGTGGGAAGTGACTATTAATATAAAGAACCCAAATGTTTCCAGTTTTCACTTTACGTCACCTGAAGACGGGAACAGATGTCTGCTCCCGATCCATAGTGAAAAGTTGGTCTTTAGAAATCTATTGTATTCTGTCTCTTCATCGTTGTGTCGTCTAGTCTGTTGCCTGTGACGTCGTCATTCTGTCTTGTGTCTGTTATTATTTTCGTCCTAGTATTGTCTGTGCTGTCGTAATTGTGGTTTTGCAGATTACTTTGTTTTGTATTTCGACTTTTATTTTTGGATGTTTATTTTATTTTCCTTTATTTGTTGTTGACTGATTCCTTATGGTATCTCTCATGTTCTGTTGTTTTGGTTTATGGATGTGTTGACTACAGCCGAACTAGGCTTGTTTTCTCATTTTTTTGTCTTTGGTTTGCTTTTTCTTAGTTTCATTCTAAGATTTTTGGGACGACATAATTTTGCAATGTTGTGTGTCTACAATAATACAGTACATTATTCTGTCCTATCGCAAGAAATATTCAAAGCTGTTGCTAAAATATATCCCTTTTTATTATTTAAATTTGCATATTAAGGTGGCCGTCTGGATGGTGCTCAAACTGCTTGCAGTGTGTTCGGAGTTAACGTTTTATCCACAAAAAAAAATGCACTTCAGACTACTTGTAAAAATGACTTAAGACATCACACACATTGGAAGCTTGAAACGATGCTCTCGATCGCTCACTTTAGTGGGTGTGATACAGAATTCAGCGCCAAAAGCATCCATTTACAATTGTGTGTTTCTCGAAGCCAATTTGCAAAAATCTAAAAACTACACGTGTCTGAAGAACAATCGCTGAAGCCGAAATCTCGGCGAAACAGATCACGCTTACCAAATGCATCATTCTGGGCAAATGTTTACTCATAAAGTTGGCGAATGTTATCTAGGTCCGTTGTTTTGTGGTTTATCCGTGTCTGCTTTTAAAAAACGTGTATATTTAAATGGTGTTAGCATTTATTTATGTACCACACACCAGCGGCATCATTTCAGGTTTTTCTAAGGGTGGGGGGGTCAAGATTTTGTTTTCCGGCAACAGTGACCTTGTTGCATCTTTTTTATTAATTAAGCATGTATAAATTAGATGCTTTAATAATAAAACTTCAGTTTTATGTGCTTAAGTTAACATTATTTAAACTTAAAATACAAAAAATATATTTATACACATAAAATTCTAAATACAGGGGGGTTGCCCCCCCCCCCTGTGGCCCCAAATGACGCCCCTGCCACACACTCGAAACTTGTAGACTTGAGCGCGCGTGGATGAACTAGCGGCGCGACAGACTCACGTTGATGTCCCAGGCGTTGGGCAGCAGGCTGTGCACCACGAGGTGCAGGCCGTACAGGAAGGACGTGTAGGCATCAGCGCCGGCCAGGCTGAGGCTGATGTAGAGGGTGGGCGACAGCGGCCTGCGGATCCAGCATACGGCCAGCAGCACGCGAATGTTGACGGCGATCGACATGACGCAGAAGGCCACCAGCAGTGGCACGCTGTACAGGTAGAGGCGCCGCACCAGCTCTGCCTGCCCCGCGGCCAACGACGACGCGTTGGGCGTCGGCGTGCTGGCTTCCATGTCGCTACCCTCCCGGCGCCATCTGCAAACCAAATCACAGTGTTACGGCTACATGCTCGTATTCATGCCATATTTGCAAATAATATGTTTTAAACCGTTAAGGTGGTCGCCTGCCCAGGTCGCCGAGTGGCTTATAGAGCTTCTGCCGTTATCAGATTTTTCGAAAACTGCTCATTGAACATTAATAATGTTTGCTTAGGAATAACATATATATATATATATATATATATATATATATATATATATATATATATATATATATATATATATATATATATATATATATATATATATATATATATATATATATATATATATATATAAAACGTTACACGTGTGTATACCCTTTTCAAGTTCACCATTATTCGTTAAAGCATATTTTCTTGTTGCCGAAAATGAGTGTTTTTGCTATTTTTTTTTAGGTATGAAAATCTTGTATTATTTTTTATAGGTTTAGGCGTGCACAAAAAACCTTTATCATTAATAATACGTAATAAAATAATAGCGTCACCGCTGAATGTCTCATAAAGGCGATTTGTGGGCGAGAAGATGGCACATCAGTTCCGTTGACTTGACCCTAAAGGCTGCAGGCCTTCTCAATAGGCGGCCCGTGGGCCAGATGCGGCCCGCAGAGAGATTTCTACTGGCCCGCCATCAAAATGTCAGAAATCAGTGAAAATGTTTTGTTATAATAATTTAAAGGCTACTTCTTAATAGTTATAGTTAGGTCAATGTAATCTCTGCGTATGACAATGATTTATGTTAGACTAACATTAAGTTCAATTAAATGATTCCGTACAGTGCCTATAGTTATGGACTGAAATTTTTTTGTTACTTTTCGCCCCCGAGTGTTTTTGGTAGTTATAAAATTGAAGCAAGTGGCCCGAAGGTACATTTAATTGAGAAGTCCTATGGTGATGCGTGATTGCCGCGCTGTATCGCCCTTACCGCTTCTGGACTTCCAGACCTCGAACATGCAAAGTACATCCACCCAGACGGCCACCTTTCGAGCAACAGCTATCGGAAACCGCCACAAGATGACTTGAAAATCGTACTTAATATGTAACTTTTTTTTTTAGAAACAAAAAGTAATAATTTTGGCTAATTATCGGCTTCGCCTCCAATTTTGGGTTATTCGATTTTTCGTTTAAAACCTTAAGAGTTAAATGAGAGATTTTGGTCAGTGCTTAGCAGCGAGGTCTTAAGCGCTGATGGGGGTGACACGAGATGAGAATGGAACAGTGCCGGAATGAAAGGGCGGGGGAAACGGGAGATCCCCGAGAAAACTCGCCGGCCAACGGCATTGTCCGGGACGATTCCCACATGCGAAAATCCGGGGACCGACTCCGTCAGGAATTTTAAACCTTGAGAATACTGTTACTGATTTGCTACGAAGCAGTTATAATTTTCTATAAGTAAAATGCTTTATTAATTCCGGCATAGTTAACCGATACTTACATATTTAGTATGTCATGTCTGTACCACAGCACATTCTTGGCTTCAAGAATTCGAATTCGGAACCACGCCACAAGAATGTGACTTTACGTTAGCTCGATAGCGTATTTTTTTTATTGTGTACGTGCTTTGTAACAGTTATTTCGCATTTCTTAGTGTTTATGAGTGACATCGTACGAGTTTCATATTAAGTTAAATAATTACATTTCTAATTTTATTTTGTCATTTAGTCTCAATGGTAAAATAGAAAGATATTCGCTATACGTAGTCGCGATGCAATTGTGTAGGCTTATTTTCCTTCGAACTTACATTGCTTTATAAGAGCCTGTGTCACTTATGATGCATTTTTCTCAATTCTTTCCTGATTAGAATTTTGGGAAGATTTAATTGAAGATATTTCAGTAGGGACGTAGCTAATTATTTTATCTTTAATAGCGTAGATTGTATTTAAAAAAAGCGTAACTATGTAATAATTAAGCTAATTTTAATGTTGAGATAAATATTCTCCTTCGTCAAATAATAAACACTTAATAACTCCCAGTACCGATGTCATCCAATAATACGCACCTAATAGTAAACTGTAATGTTTCGCCACATCCTTAATTTATTAAACGGATGTTAATATTATTAACCAAAGAGGTGACGTAGCCTGTTAAAGAGTCATATACAGCAGGGACTAGATGCCGCGCATAAGGGAAGGAAACAGGCAGACGATAAGAGCTATCTTGGCCCATATGTCGACAACCGTGTCGCCTTTATGCGCTGGGCGCGAAAAGGCCGTGCAGGGTCTTGGCTTCCTACTAAGCGAATTTAAGAGTTGACATTAACTTTTTATTTGCGGGAGGTGCGCAGTAAAGTCCAGCGCGTGCGTCTCTGTTTTTGTTTTATGAGTCGAGAGGGTATTCTATTTTTTTTTTTTCGTGACAGCAGTCTGGAAAAGCGGATTTTAGACATTTTGTGGTGCCCCGAAACTACGTTTCCAAGCATAATATCTAGAAGATTAAAATAGAGGAGCATAGTTGTAAATGTGTTTTCTTTTCGTAAAGCTGTAGAACCCATGTTTAGTAGTATCTCTTAAAAAACTCTCCTGACACGGTGCAACAATGTTCATGCGCGAGCTGTATAGGGTTCTTATTTTAATGATGTTTTAAAAATTCTCGGTGACAGATAAATCTAACCTTCTGAAAACAATAGCCCCCGGACTCGATCCAGTAACCTTCGCTTCACATTCCATGGCCACTATGAACTACCGTGGCTACAGCTTTTTGCAAGCGAATAGTTGATAAGAAGCGGATTAGTTGATGACACACGTTTCTTTATTGTAGGTACGGTCTATGAAGGTAAAATCTTGACACTGAGGAATAAAATGTGACTCCTTTTTTTTCGCAGTGCTAGTAGTCTTTTAGTGAAATATTTGTCTTATTTTGTATTTGGCTTAGCAATTTTTCACCATTCGGCCATCACGGCCCCTTTTGTAATTTTTCAGTTTTGTTTTGGAACAAATTTTCAACCATAAAATTAAGTTTTTCAACCTTTTACATTTAGACACACATTGAAACTATTCTAACAGTTTATAGCTCAGGAAAGAATACATTTTGTTGGAATGTGTTTACTAATTTTTCAGACGACTTATACAAACAGTTCCACACACATACCAATGCATTTATAGAAAACAAACATATATACACACACACACACACACACATATATATATATAAATATATATATATATATATATATATATATATATATATATATATATATATATATATATATATATATATATATATATATACACACAATACCAGCTTACCATATTAACATCATTTTATATAAATAATTTTAAAGAGTTTAACACCGCCAGATATAAACATGACAAATCTTACACTAAATTACTACTAGCGCTCGGCGACAAGTAGTCACTTTCTCTTGCCGTAGAGCATACGCAGTGTCAAGACCTCTTCCTCGTAGACCGTGATTGTGGGCGATGTGGGCGTGCCGTTTAGGTGTCAATGTCGTTTTTCTTTTTGTCCCAGTTTCCATTATCTGTATGCTGGCAGGCTCGCGTGGTTTACCAACGCGCGCGCATATTTGGCGCCAGTACTTTGCACTTCACTGATTGGATTACTTGCAAGTGAATGTTGATTATAAACCCATTGGTGCATTTTAATTAGAACTTTCTCTCTAAACAAAGTGAAAAATAGCACACAGGACAAGTCACGTGACACAGTTTCAGGGAAAGTGTTTGAGAGGATTCTTTCCCTTATTTTATCCTATTCGTATATACAGAATTTCATTTGCTGTGTAATTTTCTGACAAACGAAAACTTTTTTCCCAGGGTGGAGTGCTTATCTTCGCTGTGTATATCGTAGTACCACTGATTAATTCATCCGAGTAGCTTCGGTCATAGTGCTAACAATGTGTGCTTTTTACCTTGTTCTTTATATTAATTGAGCGGTGTTATGCATCAATAGACTATGCGCCAATTTGTAAGCAAATTAATAACGCAAACTCCGGGAGGTGATTCCTCGTGAAAAATGAAGTAGACATTATGTAGGATACTTTCAAGAAAAGTAAATGTAAAGGGCGGGATAACCCCTTGAAATTCGAGTTTGAAAATAGTATTTTGTCAAAATATCAAAAACTGTTAGGGGTTAAATTTGGGCGGTGTTAAGTGTTATTGTGATCTTTAACATTTAATAATTTCAGCGTTCTAACCTTGCCCGTCCATGAAAATAATAGGGGTTGCCTTCCTTATATCGTATAAAATTACGTTGATGTTACGTTTTTGTGAACATTACATGTTTATTCGGGTAGTTTACGGTAAGGACCATAAGAAGTCCTCGTGTCGCAAACTCCTAAAATGGACACAACTGTTCTGTGCCTGGTATGTATACAAGAAGTGCTACATCCGTTAAGAAATGTATTTGTACCATGTTCTCAGGAAAATGCAACCCGTGATAAAGTTGTTGAAACATGTCGCAAAATGCAGTTACACAAAAACATGCCTATCTGCGACTCGGTTAGTTTTGCAACAAATTTGGTTTAGCAAAAATTTAAAAATGTTATTATTTTGACGACATAAATCCGCGAACTTCATGAACGACAGCATATCAGTATGCCATGTACGTATTTCGTTAATAAATAAATATCGTATGGAGGATGCACCCTAGAGCGAGGATAACTCCAAACTGGTTGATGGCATCTTTGCATGGTGACAATGGAATGAGACCCTACGAGGGAGTGTTGTCGGAATAAAAGAGCGGGGAAACGGAAGTTCTCTGAGAAGTCCTGCCGACGAGCGGTTTCGTCCGACACGATTCCCATTTGCGAAAAACTGGGGCTGTAACCCACCGGGGATCGAACCCGGATCGTCGTGATGGAAGGTTATGGTCCTGACCACTAGACCATCGCGACCTCCATTAATGTCGCTGAATGACAAACGAATTGATGTGAAAAGAGAACTCTGCGGCCAGGACGTTTTGTTCGCTGTACAGTTTTAAAAATCACAGGGGTTGCCTTTAATAATCACAGATGTTTCTGATGGTGTACGGTATTCAATGGTATGACCTAATGAACAAAAGTACTAAGTATGCTTGTGGTAACTGGCCTACGCACAGGTCTCTTGTGAAAGGCTTACAAATTTGTCTGTCTTTAGAAACGTAATACGTATAGACATTGCTAAATTAATTTATGTTTGCGTGCTTTGTGGATGCACATTGTAACCTCCGTATTAAATTCACGGTGTCACTTATAGTGTAGCAAATATTATTATGGCAAGACAGCGATGTAACCCAAGGTGTGTTATGAAGACATAGGAGTACTAATATCCATACATAATTATGTGTGCAATTTATGTAATTTTCCGTTGTTAGCCCTAAACATTAGTGTCGTGGTCAATTATTGAAGTGATACTTTATTTCATTGTTTTTATTCTAGATGTTCTTATCCGTTAGTCAAATAAATTAACCGTTGTGATTTTTTTTTTGTTTGAAGTTGTAACATATGCGAAAAACTTGCTGCATCACACAGCGATACATTTCCTTTTGGAATGTTTCGTATCATTCGTGGGAATATGACGGCATTATAAACGGGATAAAATAAATACAATTTTCGTTATTTTGACGTTTTTTTAATAAAAAATTTAGCCTCTGCATTTTAAGAAGTATCTCGTAGAATGTATATTAGCTGTGAATTATTTGTTTCTTTGTGCCAGTTACGTTTTATTGTAAGTTACGAAAACGCTAAAAAATGTTAACTTGGGTATGCCGTTGTACAAACCGTAAAGCGCGTTTGAAAGTTCACGTGGGTAGGGTAGGTCAGCCAAAATATAAAGTTTAAGGTGTTCAAGTTTAACCCGAGTGAAATGTACCTGTATTAAAATTTTCACCCAACAGCTGTCTTCCAAACGTGATCCGGCGTGCAGCCCTTACTGAAAGGAAGATGCGCTTCACCCAAGTGTTAAGCGTCTCTCTGAGACCCAACGTTTGCACCAATTTTCCGGAAAACTGACTGCTTGGCGCGTGCCGTCGTTCGGAACAAAGAGCTCGTTAATTACTTCCCGAAGCAAGTTTAATTACTCGGGATCGATTGCCCAATTCCTGCTGGGTGCTTATCCCTCACGACGTGCGGGTTTTATTGTGTTCTGGGTGTCTGGCTGAGGCGTTGAGGACGGGGTGGAGGGTACTATTTTTTTCTGTCGAGCAGGATTATTTAGGGGAGTTCAAGATCTGAGTCACTACTCGGTGTGCGAAGATGAGTCGAGATACAACTCCACCCCTCCCGCCCGATGATAAACATTTCCGGTTTACTGTAAATGGTTTTATTTTGGTATTTGCTATAGATTTCTCCGATTGTTCATAATTTGCTTGAAGCTTTTTTAAAAATAATTTTCATTGCACACGTTCAGTGATTGTAAAACGATACTTTATTGTTCGAGATAATCCATTTTTCCAGCGTTATTCATCACCAAACCATACAAAAAATTTTCGATTGTTTTACTGCAACTTAGCTTGGTGAATAGGTTATCATCATATTAAAAAAACCGTTCCGAGTAAGATAAATCCGTGAAATCCTTAGTGATAACGAAATGTATATTTTGTGTCTTGCACCTTTAGGACATATATGAGATTCTATTTCCCTCATAAAATTTGCGTTACGTAATTTTGGCATATTTGCATGTGAAAATCACAGTTTAGCAGTTTATGCAATATACGAGGACTGAAAAATAATTTATGTACATAATTGAAATACTTAATATGAAATGTGCCTCAAGTTGTAAACACGAAGAAACTGATTGTAAATAGTTTTTTTAATCACGTTTACCTTCGGCTTCCCTGAATTTTTGTGATCTTTCCTACCCAACTACTGGCCATTAAAATTCAACGTCAAGGAGGACGTAAAGTAAAACAACCAAATTTCACAGTTTCCATCGTACACAGATAATACGGTTACATATGCATATCTGGATAGTGTACAATACAGAACATGAGGAAATTAGTCCTGTGTGGCCTCACTACGAGCGACATTAAATGTTTTTACACGACGATGCATTGAGAGGAAGACTGTGGATGTCCGTCTGGAATATCTCCGCTTACGCTGCTTCGATCTTTTGAGATCACGGATCCGTAGCAGACAAATCGTCATGCGAACGTAAACCACGGATGTTATACGGGCGAGAGATGGCAACCGATCAGGGAAAAAAATTGTGATTTGGTGGCGATTCAGGAATCGTCGACGGACGATACTTGATACATCTTGCGATTGCGTGTTGTCCTGTTGATGCAGGGCTCCTGGCATTGTCGCAATGATTTGGTGGTCAGACTATTCGCCTCCTACCACGGTGATCCGGGTTCGATTCCGGGGGACGGTCCCCCCCCCCCCCCCCACGATTTTTTTAAGTTGGAAACGTGGCGGACATTGGTGTTGGATGTCCTTTGTTTTCTCGATGATCTCCCGTTTCTTCCTCCTCACTCCGCCGCTGTTCCATTCTCACTTCACTTCATTCTCTTTAACACTGAAGACTTCGCTGGCGAAAATCTCTCCACTGCGCTGCCAGTACATTGTTCTGACTTACCCAAGATGTAGGGACAGGAACGGACCTCAACATCTCTGTGGTATGCTTGCTGGTCAACGTATAACAGCGAAGCGGACGAAGTGCGAACATTACTGAAATCAGATAGCAACCTATTTCATGACCTCAGATGCTGGGCCAGTATGACAATGCATAATGCAGGACTCGATCAGGTGCCGTTCGACAGATGTGACCATTGAAGATGCTTCGAAGAGAAGCGGATTTCGTCTGAGAATATGGGGGTATGCTACCCGTATTTCCATATGCCGACGTTCCACGCATCATTGCCGCTTCAGAATGGATGCTCGGACTAGATGCTGCGATTTTGCACACACAGACAAAATGATTGATGTGTCGAATGCCAGAACTCCTGTACGACGTAGTTCGATGTGGTTTTACATTCTACAGTCTGTAACAACCGTGCCCACTTTATTATGCGGTTTTATCCAAAGAAGAAACTTATTTAGTTTTGGCCCTTTTAATTACAAAAAAGAATTCTAATACATTAAGCTCTAATAATACTTAGCTATGAAAATGCTACCGAAACTTTTAAAAAGTTGGTATTCTTTTTTTTTTTTTTAATTACAAAAATGTGAACTTACGACATATTTTATGTTTATACAAACTACATAAATAAATTTATACAATTTTATAAATTCATGTACTGCAGAGTTTGTTGTATGTTATTATACGAGATGCTCTCGCAATGATTATTTAAACGAGTAAGTATTTATTCTATTAGTACGAATTTCCACTGCATCTTTTCACTAATTAGCAAACAGAAGTATAACGTCATGGTACATTTTAAATTGATAAAATTAATTTGTTAATTCAATGAGTGTACTATAATCTAAGAAATATAATTACTCAAGTTATTCTAACTGGTAGGCAGGAAGAGGTGGAAGGGGGAGGAGAGGAGGATATTTACCGTTGTCAGATCGTGTTTCCCTGATTAAAACCACTTATGATTGTACAGAATAATAATTTGTTCTTGGGAAGGTAAGATATTGTTTAATTATCTGTCAGTAAAATTGTTGTTTACCCAGAAGTTAACCTCCTGGAGTTATTTTTCTTCGACATACATAGCACAGAAAACTATTGGCAATAGTTAATTATTTTATGTAGCTGTTTTGGTTTCAAGAACTCGGCTGAAATCAAAAATTCGCGGAATTTGAATTAGGTTTTTTTGGTAGCGGATGGTTTTCGTCAGCAGCAATTTTTTTTACGCAAGAAAGCGACGAGCTTATGCAGAATCTGTCACTCGAAACAAGGCCTACTCACGAATGGCTTTTCACTGCCGCAATTACATCTTGTCTAAAGTAATAGCGTATATTTTATTTCTTTTTAACGATGGATGAATTCCCGTTTGTACAGACAGAGAGTTTTTTTACGCGTCCTCGAACAGCTTTGCAATTTGGGTAGATATATGCAGGGGAAATGGGAAAGGAATTGACCAGGGCCTGCATTCAAGAACGATGCCAGCATCCCCATCAAGCGATTTAGGGAAACTTGGGTAAACCGAAATCAGGATTGCCAGAGTCGGGACTCAGACCTGAGTTCTCCCGAATGTGAGGCGAGTGTTTTACCACTGTTGCACCTCGCTGCCTACGAGCCTTTGATTCTAACGTGTTCAGTGTCAATCCTGCCGGACACGTGTAAGGTGCAAGAAGTTACATGTGGCTATAACACATTGCTGTATTCTTTCCACGGACATAACCTAAAATACGACTTTCTGTAATCGCAAGTACTGTATTGTACTGTGGCCCAATCCCGAAGAGAAAGGTTACGGATTTAGTTCTCTAGCTACAGTATTAGCATTACTAATGTTAGTAATTACCCAGACATCGTAGCAATGAGTGTTTTTTCTTAATATTCTGTTAGCCATTATCCTGAAAGCGACTATTCGCTTGATTATTTTTCTGTGGGGTATTCTACGTAAAGTTTCAGTCATGAGTTTTCAGGTAATCAAAATATGTATCCAGGTATTAAGAGAGGCATTTTTTAAAATAGGAAATTAAGTGACGTGTAGGTCTAGAATAAAGGTTGTTGAACGCCCTTTGAGTCATTTAAGTGCGCGCCCTTTGAGTCATTTAAATGCGCAATAGAAGAAGGGTAAGATTTTTCTTTTTACCTCTTTGGGATGAAACCCAACTAGTTTATGTTCGATCACAATGGGAGCGTTGGCAGTTCGTTATCGATGGACGATGCTTATCAAGTGTGCCCATATTCTTGGTCAAACTTGGTTAAAAAAACTGCCTTGTTCTGCGTAATGAATTGTAATTATTTACATTTACGCTGAAAATACCGCATTTTTAAATTATAGTATAGTTAAACATGGCGTAGAATAATTGTGCATGAGACTGGTTCATTTCAGACCTTATGTTGTACTACAAAAACATGTTCTTATTTAGTGCACATTCATTTCAAATTACTCATTGTTTGCATTAGTTTTTATCGTAGGCATTCAAGAATTTACATTAGGATTAACACTAAAAATATCATAGAAAAACTAATAAATGCGGTTTGGTTGCGTATTGCGATTGTAACACATAAACGCAAAGCAGAGGTGTTAGCAGCAACTACAACGTCCGTGAAAAGATTTTTGTGCTGTCGTCCTGTAACAGTAAAAATATGTTTTTTTTTCTAAATAAGATACATGAATTAAAAATCAAAAGTAAAACTTCCAAGTAATCGATTTAAGCACTCCATAAATGTGGAACCTGTGTTACGCTGATCCAGTTTTTTTAAAGCAATCCTTATGATAAATGAACTTCACTTACAAATTTTTATAACTATCAGTAATATTTCACTATAATCGATTATCAGTAATATTTAATTGGTGGCTTGGGTGTATGGCTCTATGTTTGAAGGATTTGTTTTTCTGTGTTGCATTTTTTTTGTAGTCTTGATCGAGTTGAACACGTTGTAAAATGTAACTGTATGCATTTTATAACAAGTTCACATTTGTTTGACTATGTGCCAACACGACAAAAAATATGTATATACTCACTCTTTGCTGGCTGGATACGTTATTCTGAGTGGAAAATAATGCGGAAACGATTGACCTTTTGTATCAATGTCCTCACCTCCATTAAAAAAGGGCTAATGGTAGAAATTTAACTTAATAAATTGAAACATGAATCACTTTGAAAAACCATTTTTTTCATAAGGCACAGGTTTCAACAAAAAAGAGAAGATAGCCTACTTGCATGAGAGACACAGTGTAAGGAAGAGAAATGTTTGCTTTGTATTAGAAATGAAGAGAGATGCTGGCAGCGTAATTATTTTCCCGCGCACATGCTCGTTAATCTCAGTGTAACCAAGGGACCGCTGGACGGTCCCCACGTCGCTGCACGTGCTCGTTTCATTCGTTACGCCGTGTGCTTCCCGGGGTACAAAGTGAGTTTAAGCTACTTGTTTTCTCCCGCAAAGTTTGTGGCTCGCGTGCACCACGTGGATATGTCTAAGGTCACTTCGGAAACTGTTGGCTGATAACAGAATTGCCACTGCAACTGCAATCAAACAATGTCAACTTTGTATATCTTGGAGCTATGTTGATACCTAGTTGATTTCTGAAGTATATAAAATTTTCTGCGATGTAGATTGTTTCGAAAGTTTAACTAACACACTGTGGTGGCCCATATACGTGACGCGTAGAAATCTCTCTCAGTTGCAAAAGATACAAAATTTTCAACGTTTAAGTATATATGTCTGACAGTTTAAATATATAAATAAGAAATAACGCCAATTTATGGAACCGAGTTATACAGTTAATGATTTCGAAGGATATAACAATACTAGTCATACTTTTAATTAATGCAATATAAAGTTTACTACGTATTATCAGTAGTTATTAAAAATTGTACAAAGTCAGCTTTCGTTCAGATTTATGTAATGGAATTCATTATTACCAATATATTAATTTAGTTGCTGTCTATTGAGCTGCTCTACTTGTATTTGTTTTTTCATTTTGTTAAAAGTATAACATAATATAAATATTGCAGAAACATTTTATTGTCTACCCGATTATACTGTTACAAATATTAACCGTTATCGCTCAATTCCAGATATATTTGATGGTAATGTTTATAAAAGTATATAAATTTGCCTTCAAATAGCATTTCATATGCTCAGGAGTAATTTATGTTTGCATTTATTCAAAAATACCGCCGAAGTTATTAAACGCAGTCACTTTAAAATTGCATTAATGCAATAATGTTTTAAAAACAAAATAAGTCACAGTATGAAAATTTTCAACTAAATTAACTGTTGAATCACTGCAACTATCTAGAGTTGTAACACGTTACTTTCTTCGGGCAGGCCTAACCCTTGCAAAACTTTCGATAATGGGCCTGGGTCTCCTCTTCAACACACATCCTAACCACAACTTGTTTGCTTGACCTCTTGCTTTGAAATAACATAGCGCGGTTTTCTCTTTCAACATGTGTATAAGATGTCTGCAGGTTTAATTAGCGGATAGTTTATTTAGTGCACAGTCTCTCGAATAGGCTAATTTAGATGCGCATCTCGAGTATTATTCATAACTTTATCATAAGGTGGTTATACAGGCCGTGTACGGAACTATATCTTGCAACTTCAGCCTCCTCTTGTAGATTATGGTAGCTTAAGGAAAAAATACCATTAATATTTGAAGACCCACTCGAACTACAAAGATAAATAGCAGCAGTTGCTATTAGTCACCCTGTGCTTGCTCGTCCACGACGCTACGTGCCACTTATTTGTCAAAAGTCTATTTCGTAATACCTACACAGAGTATATTAACGCCCAGCGAGATATGATTATTGAACTTCAAATATAGTTACGACAAAATTTAAATTTCAAGTGTACTGTATATCACTGACAACTTTAAATATGCAGGATGTTTCTTAAATAGGGGGACATACTCCGCATGCGTGTTCTTCGCGAAAAGATAAGACGAAAACGTATTTTGCACTTTTCACCTAAACTTAACATTAAGGTAGTAATGAGCATCTAAAAATGAAATTTTAAAGTCGTATTTTCCTAAAGTATGGGAAACTGACGTAATTTTTTTTCCCCAGCATTGCTTAATTCTACCGGGATCTTCAAATCAGCAGCAAATGCTGCTTGATACCTTCAACCCTTATGGATATAGCAGTGGTGGCTACCCTCTAATTGCATATGACTTTTTTACCGTCAAGATATTCGAAAATTTGAAGATGGTTAATTGAGTAACGTTATCAGTCTAACATGAAATGTGCTCTGTGCAACGGTCTAGGATCCTTCGTTTTCGTTCAAATCACAAATGAAGCTGCAGCGAAAGAGTTTCAGAAACAAATATTAATTATGGTATCGTGAATTATAAACACGCTGGAATGTCTACCATCGTAAATGCAGTGCGCACAACAAAACTCACATGTACGCAGTATTGCGTACGCTCTATGCTCTGTAGATTAGGTGCAAAATACAGGTCTAGAGCAAGACTAAACGACGACGTACAAACCAATGAGTTGGGTGCAAACCCACCACATGAAAAGGGAACGGTTGAAACCCCATTTAAACATTTGAAACGCAAATAATCAAAATCTTTGTTTGTATTGTAAAAATTGTTACATAATGTACAAAGTTGAACAAAATCCATTTTGTGTTTTACCGTACGTGGTACGATTTTCGAGGGATTAAAAAAAATTTTTTTTCCTTCAAACATTTACGATTCAGTAGATATAACAAAAACTTATATATATATATATATATATATATATATATATATATATATATATATATATATATATATATATATATATATATATATATATACAGGGTGGACCAGAATTCATGTGCCAAAGTCCGGGAGGGGATTCGTTATGGAAAATAAGGTGGGGTACATAAACCAACACTATTCTGTGGTAAATATTAAGGGAGCTACGCCACGTT
>PNEQ01107348.1:0-24138 GCA_003012365.1 Medauroidea extradentata | reverse complement strand
AAATATTATGAGCCTGTGGTCACTCGATGAGTCCTCAGTGACTCTCCATTCATGTACCATTCCATGTGCTTTATTATTTGTAATAGTTACATCAATATTTGACTCTGTTCCATGAGCTGGAGACACATATGTTGGTAGGTGTCCTTCCAGGTTCTGTACATGAAGTTCTTGAGCTAAAATGTACTCATTTAGTTCTTCCCCTGCATTGTCTGTTGTAAGGGAGTGCCATAGTTTTGACTTAGCATTAACATCACCACAGATGACCAGTGGTTTTCCATGTAGAAGATCAATAATAACATCCCATCTGTCTAGATGATCCCTGGTATTATCCATGTACTGGAAGTATGAGGACACCATCCACAGCTGGCGGGATGGAGTTGTAATCTGCACACACACATGGTGTGTATTAGATACACTGCTGATCATAGTTACATATATCATATTGTTTGTCCTTAATACTCCAGCTTGGACATTCTCACCGACTGTAAACACATTGCCCATTAGCCCTACCACTTTACCAAAGGGAGCATATGGCTCTTGGAACAGTACCAAATCCAGATTGTGCTCAATCACCACTCTGTTAAGCTCAGAGGTCACCACTACTGATCTTTGTAAGTTGATCTGACCTAACCTCAATTGATGGTTCATCATCCTAAAAGCCATAATCAATTCTTGATGCTTCCACATTGATGGCTCGCTCATAGGCCGGGCATTCCCTGGAGTCAACTCGGTGCTCAAATGCCTTTTTGTCCCTTATACAGTTGGCACATTTATCACCTTTATTTTTGTTTGGGCAATCTGCAAATTTGTACCCTTTTTTACCACATTGTGAGCAACACTGCTCTGAACTACACTTCGCAACAAGGTGACCATATCTTTGGCACTTGTAGCACCTTGTTGGCACAAGGTAGTCTCTCACATTACAGGAATGAAACCCAATGTACATTCTTTCCTGCTTAATCATCGTATTTCTTATGTCATAAGTACACTCTAGTACTACATTTACATAGTCTTCATTTGACCTCTTACCAGACCTGTGACTGACCTTTACCTTGCTTTTGAAGTCATCAAGTGTAACCTCTATATCTTTGAAATTTTGACCATGTATAGTCTGTAGAAGGTCTTTATTGTCTTCTCTCCTAGGTACATCATATATCACCACTTTTGGACCTCGTTTTCTGGGTGACTCCAATTTCAGTCCTAACTCCTTTATTTTGCTGGTCTGGCCTTTGATGACTTTAAGTGTTTCAGCATCTCCTGCCGCAATCATTATCCCTCCATTTTTTATTTCCCTAAAATTCCGTATCTTGAGTCCTTCACTTTTAGGGTCAAGTTTGTACAATTTTCCTTGTTTCCTTGCTGGAAACTCCTTCCTTTTCTGGATAAACGAGGACCTCTTTCTTGGCAGGTTTAAGCCTTACCTCTTTCTTTCCACTGGTACCTCCAACAATCTGGGCATAGGTCATATTATGGGCGCCATCTTGGTGCTGTTGTTCACTTGGGTCTTTAACACTGTATTCCAATCCCTTGACTAAACCTACCAACATGGAATTTTCAGTCAGAATATGGTTGATCATTCCATCGAGTTCTATGATCTTTGGCACTATCCACTCTGCTTGTGTTTTATTAATTTTGGAGCTTGAGCTAAGGCAGTAGTCAGTCAGTTGCCTTACCAATGAGCCTGCTGAATAATGTATTTCACCAACATGCTCCTCTATTTCCTTAACCCACTCGCTAATACCCACACTTTCTCTGTCCATTTGCTGGATATTTTGCCTAAGCAGCAGCTTTCTTTTGATTTTTGGATAAGAGTTATATTGGGATCCACATTGTTTTTCAAAGTCCTCTGTTGATTTGCCTTTACTGATTGTGTCCTTCTTCGTTGCAGATTTAGCATCCTTTCCTTTTCTGGTGGCTCGAGTAAATCATTTGGATTCTTTTAAGGCCTGTCGAAGATCCGTGTCATCTTCCCCTGAATAGGAGGATGATTTTTCAGAGTCTGTATCTTTATCACTTACTTCGGTTTCGCTGGCATCATTTCCTCTAGAGGCTTAGCTACTTTGCACTCCATCAGTTCCCTCTTCTTCATAAACTTCTCAAAGCCATGAATCTACCAGTTCTTTTGGTTCACTTGAAATAGTGTACCAGATCTTCTGGAGCCACTTCTTCTCAGTTTTGGATTTAATTTGTCGAACAGGGCAATCCAGCTTGAGGAGGGGGCCATAATAGGTGTGTCCAAACAAGTCTCCCAAACAACTACAACCGACAAAGAAGCCATGAAGTTAGGTGACCTTAATGAGACTATTCCAGAACCCCTTAAGGAACTACTGACTAGAACTGGAGAAAATCTGAACTGGAGACAAGAAAAGGCTGTGGCAGAACTTCTGAAGAAAAATAAGAAAACTTTTTCATGTGGGCCACTAGACCTTAGCAGAACATCCGCTGCACAACATCACATTGATACAGGAGAAGCTAGGCCAATCAAGCAACCCCCAAGACGACTTCCTCTTGCTACACAAGAGACTGTGGATGGCATCTTGAAAGAAATTAAGGACTTGGATGTGATCGAGCCATCGGTCAGCCCTTGGTCATCACCTGTTGTGCTAGTTAAGAAGAAAGATGGGTCCACAAGATTTTGCGTGGATTACCACCAGCTGAATGATGTGACCAAAAAGGACTGCTACCCCCTCCCCCAGATTGATGACACACTGTACAGCTTGACAGGGTCACAATGGTTTTCTACACTTGACATGAAGAGTGACTACTGGCAATATGAGGTGGCACAAGAGGACAGGGAGAAGACAGCCTTCTCTGTGCAAGGGAAAGGAACTTGGCAGTTTAAAGTCATGCCATTTGGGCTATGCAATGCCCCTGCTACCTTCGAACGACTAATGGAAAATATCCTACCTCTAGATATTTGCCAAGTTTACATAGATGATATCGTGGTCACTAGTAAAACATTTGAAGAACACCTTACCAGATTATATTCCGTGATTCAGAAAGTGGCTGCTGCAAATCTGAAGCTGGTTCCCAAGAAGTGCCACCTGTTCCAAAAGAAAGTTAGTTTCCTAGGGCATGTGGTATCAGCTGATGGAATCCAGACTGACCAAGAGAAAACCAGTGCAATAAAAGACTGGCCACAACCAACAGACAGGACACAGGTGAGGAGCTTTCTGGGACTCTGAGCTTATTATCGGCGATTTGTACATGGATTTGCTATGATTGCCAAGCCACTACATGAGCTTACTGAAGCCAAAAGAAAATTTCTGTGGACGCCTGAATTTGAAGCCACTTTTAGAAAATTAAAAGAAGTTTTAATGTCCCCTCCAGTTTTAGGCTTCCTCGATAATGAAGGCGAGTTTATATTGGATACAGACACGAGTGATGTAGGCATCGGTGCTGTGCTATCACAGGTTCAAGATGTAGTAGAGGAGCCACTAGAATATTTCAGCAAAGTGCTGCAGAAAACAGAGAGAAATTATTGTGTCACTCGCAGGGAGCTATTGGCAATGGTGAAGTCCATATCACATTTCCACCACTAATATGGCAGACACTTTACTTTGCGAACAGATCATGCTGCTCTATGCTGGCTACTGAACTTTAAGAATCCCTAAGGACAAATAGCTCGATGGATACAACATCTTCAAGAATACAACTTTGATATACAACACTGTGCTGGTCGTTCCCATAATAATGCAGATGCATTATCCCACAGGCCTTGTGATGCCAATTGTCGCCACTGCGAACGGCAAAAGGAGAAAAGCGGAGGAGTGCAGTATGTTAGAACAACAAGGCTTCAGGCATCAACAGCCGACAGTAAGTTCTCCTGAACTGACTACAAGATAAGATAAGAACAACAAAGTGACCCAGACTTGTGCCCAATACTGGATTGGAAAGAGCAGGACCACCGGCCAGAATGGCAGGAGCTATCTGAAAAGAGTGCTACAACTAAGGCATATTGGGCACAGTGGAATTCACTTGTTCTAAGGAATTGTGTCCTCTACTGGAACTGGGAGAGTGCGGATGGCAGACATGAACACCTACAGTTGGTCCTCCCAGGGAGCAAGGTCCCAGAGGTACTGAAGGAGCTCCATAATTCAGTGTCAGGCGGTCATTTCGGCATTAATAAGACACTCAACAAGGTTCGAGAGAGATTTTACTGGCTTCATTGCCGTGAAGATGTCGACAGATGGTGCCGAATGTGTGACGAATGTGCCGCAAAGAAAGGTCCGAGGGTCAGAGGCCGAGGTCGTCTCCAGAAGTACAATGTTGGTGCCCCATTCGAGAGAATGGCGGTTGACATCTTGAGTCCCTTGCCGATAACCGAGAGAAACAATCGGTACTTGCTGGTGGTGCAGGACTACTTCACCAAATGGCCAGAGGTTCTTCCCATACCAAATCAAGAAGCCAGCACAGTGGCTGATGCACTGGTCGAACATGTGTTCTCAAGATTCGGGGTGCCATTGAAGCTACACTCGGACCAAGGGCGGAATTTTGAAGCGGCCCTTTTCAAGAAGTGATGAAGATAATGGGTATAAAGAAGACCCGAAACACTCCGCTACATCCGCAGTCTGATGGAATCGTCGAACGCCTAAATCGCACCCTGGAGCAGTACCTCTCCATATTTGTATCTGATAATCAAAAGGATTGGGACTCCAAAGTATCACTGTTTCTGCTAGCATACCGCTCTGCACATTCATGAAGCAACTAAGGTGACACCGTCAAGAATGCTGTATGGAAGAGAGCTCCGTCTCCCGAGCGATCTGATGTTCGGACGACTGGCGGAGGAAGACCAGATTGCATCTCCAGTGTATGCCAGCGAGTTACATCGCAAGTTGATTCACACTCACAACTTTGCCCAGCGACACCTTAGGATCAAAACCGACAGGATGAAGACTCGCTATGATAGGAATGCACCAGATGGAACATTTCAAGAAGGTCAGCTATTGTACAACCCTCAGAGAAAAAAGGGGTATTGTCCCAAGATGCAGAAGAATTGGGAAGGCCCTTATGAAATAGTGAAGAAGATCAATGATGTTGTGTTTCGAATTGTTCGTCGCGGCTCTCGGGCGAGAGGACCTAAAGTTGTACACATCGATATATTAGCCCTCTACGATGGACCTGAGGCTGTTGTGTCTGCTCGGGACGAACAGACTTAAGGAGGGGGCAGTGTTGCATGCTGTGTTTCTGAGGGCGGGCTGGATGGGGCCTGTGTCGAAACACCTAGAGGGCTGGCCCATGACTCGAATCCCGAGTGTCACATAGTGGGAATCCCGCCGAAACTACGTCATAGATACCTGTACCCCTCTACGTTTTGCCCTGCGAAGCGGTCTACGTGACTCTAATCTCATCGGAAACATGATGAAATATCTAATTTTAGACCCCTGTAATGCGACTGTTTCGAGGAGTATAAAACTGCAGAATCGGCACATTAGGGGGGGGGGGGGGTTCGCTACTGGTCGTGCTAGAGGAAGGTGCTATGGTTGTGGAGATAGACTGGTGAAGACATCTTGGTGATGCTATAGTCTACTGTGAGGCGGCAGGCGGCTACTTTCGGAGCAGTGTGGACGAACCAAGAGGACTGCTGCGGCGGGCTGATGGGCGAAGAAGGAAGTACGCAACGGGAGTCGAACAAAGACAGCGGTGCACTTGGGGTGCTGCGCAGCACACGACGATTCATCACCATGGCTGACTATTAAGGTTGTGCGCTTTCACTACTTGAAAGACTGTTGATTGTATATATGACTGAATTTTATTGAGATTTGTACTAATTAATTAATTGATAGTAGAGATTTTTGTGCTTTAATTGTCAAAGTTAATTAACATGTCTGTGACACAGTGGTAATTGTGTGCATAACTAACTGTGTTGTGAGAGTTATAGTTGATTACTGTTTTGTGTATTTCATAGTTTTGTGAGCTATTAAATCCAGTACTTAATTTAACTCTTTTATTTATAATTATAAGACCTCTATCCCAAAAGAACTCATGGGAATTTCCCACATATGAAGTTTATGTCTCAAACTTGTAACTATATATATATATATATGTGTGTGTGTGTATGTATGTATGTGTGTGTGTATATATACAACGAACTTTTTCTGGACATAAAGTACTAAGTGTACTTAATATAGTTGTAAAGCGATTGTTATTTTTTTAAATTTATTGTTACTAGTGACTGAAAAATGCTGTGATTCAAATAGCAATTCATATCATGTGCCATTCTAGTTAAGATGTTTGTAGTAGTATAGCTTGTAATGAAGTATAATAGTATTTATTAGAGGTGCACAGTTTGTTTTTATTTTGACAGTCCCACTTAGCTGAACTTTAGTAGTTGAATTTATTTAAATATTTAATGTTTGCTGATTTTTGCAATTTGAGAATGTTGAGAATTGGGCAGTTTCCACTGTTTAAACTAGTGAGATTTTTTCTACACTCCAAATAGTTACCCCCTGTCTTTAAATATTTGTAGCAGTCTTTTGCTATTTGCCCGAGGGCCAAAGATCGTTACAATTAAAACTGTGCCCCTCTGCTAGACAGGGTGTGTCAGTAGGGTGCCGAATGCAGAAAGTAGTTCATGAATGAAGTTTAAAACAAAAAAAAAATATTTTTTGAGAATTTTTTTTGTAAATTGAGTAGTTGGTTAAGTGTGTTCTGGTCTGTGGGGCCTAGTAGTACAAATGAGTACTCGCAAGTCCAGGGTTTTGAGACCTTTGGTAAAGTTTTTATATTTTATATTATTCGTTGCCTGGTATCAATATTCTTTTTGGGTTTCGGCAAACCTTTCACACTGTACGATGATGTCGTGGGTTTACCATTTAGACATTTCGGGTCTGATGATAAATCTCTAGGCTGCAGGTGTAACCTGCGTTGAGGGGGATGGGATAGAGAAGCTAAGGAAGAAAATTGTCACCGTTGTCCTCAAGGACAAGGCTGGCTTAGATGGAGAGGGGGATTCAGACCTAATACTGGGCCGGAGTAGTGGTATTTCTATTAAGAAGAGCTTGATCCTTACCTCATTGAAAGGGATTCCTAATTTGAAATCTTTTAATCCTGAAAGTCTATTGGATTTTATCAAATCTGTAGATCGTTTGAAATGGAGTAATTTACTGATATCAGACCAACAGAGGGTTCAGGGACTGATCCCACATTTCTCGGATGTGGTATTAGACCTTGTCTTGGTGGCAGTGGAGCTGGGGACTAATTGGGACAAACTGAAAGAAAAACTTTGAGAAGTCAACTGTCCAAACTGTGTTAGACAGGATTTAGAGAAAAGGCATATATATTGCTTTCAGAGACGTGATGAGAAAGTTTCTGATTTTATCCAGGAGATGCATGCCGCTATTACTGGGTTAATGTTTAACCTAAGCGATGCTGATTTCATTGATTTGATTCTGGAGAATCTGCATCCTGAGGTTAGGCCTTTGTGTCTATTTTTATCAGCTCCCACTATTGTGGTAGATTTGAAAACTTGGGGTGTCAAAGTTGACAACCAGTGATACACAGCACAACAGTTTGACTGGCAGGTTAAATCAGTTTCTGGTTCTCAGGGACATAGTACTAAGATGGTTAGTCAGCGGAAACCGGTAGTCTGCTTTGCTTGTAAAGTAGAAGGACATGTTGTGTCTCACTGCCCTTTGCGTAAGTCTGGGAGCCCTCCCCAATTTCAGTCTCAAACTAGTAAATCCGAAAGAAGAGAGATTACCTGTTATAGATGCAAGAAGGCAGGGCACATAGCATCACAATGTGGTGTTGCAGAGGATAGAGTATGTTTCAAGTGTAAGATCATGGGGCATATAGTGCGGGATTGCCCAAAAAGAAATGGAGGTGGGCGGTTGGGCCAATAGAGTTAGCGACACCATGCTGCTGGATACTAGACTTTAGCGGTGATGAAGCCCGCAGTGTCAAAGACCCATTCTAATAACTTTTGGGTGCCGCTGACTATACTATAAATTGAACTTTAGGCGATGATAGATACAAGTGCCACAGCTTCCATTATGTCTCAAGATTTTGTTAGTGGTTTGGTATGAAGGTATCCTAAGTTAAAGAGAATGTTGAAAGTTGAGGCAGGTTTCACTTTACATGTGGCAAATGGAAGTGGGTGTCAAGTTAAGACCTCGATAGAGGTACACTTTAAGATTGACAAATACAGCTGGTCACGCTGGTTCTGGGTGGCACAAGGCTTATTGTGTGATTGTGTTTTGGGATTAGACTTTCTTCAAGAAACCGGAGCCATGGTTGATTGTAGAGCTGGGATGTTGTCCTTTAGGTTTGAAAAGGATTTCTCCATTTTATTGGAGGGAAGGTGGTCTGGCAAACACACAAAGAGGTGTAGTGGGATGGAAGTGCTGGGAAGCAATTTAACACCGATGCAAAAAAAAAGCTACGGTTAGTACAAGAAGAGTTTGGGGATGTATTGGCTAGTACATTAGGGAAATGTGACTTGATGCCCGTGCATATCTCAGTCACTGATGAAGTTCCGATTAAATGTGCGCCTTATCAGTGCTCACCCCCGAAACTTGAGGCCTTTCGTACAATAATTTAAGATCTTGAACATAAGCAGGTGATTTGTAAAAGCAGTTCATTATATGCCTCTCCTGCGTTCCTCGTAAAAAAAGAAGGAAGCAGGGAAATACCGCCTAGTGTTAGATTTCCGCAGTTTGAACGAGAAAATACACGTAGACCCTTTTCCTTTGCCCAATATAGATGTGCTCTTTCAGCATTTGTCTCATGCATCATAATTCACTGTATCTGACCTTAATTCAGCTTTCCATCAGTGTACCTTGGAAGCAGAGAGTCAGAAGTACACTGGTTTTGTAACCCCTTGGGGACACTACAAGTGGAAAAGGGTACTTTTTGGAGTCAACTTTGGAGGGCAGTGCTTGTCACGTATTTTGAGTCAATTATTTACAGATTATCAGTTTCAGTTTGTCATATCATTTTTGGATGACATCTGTGTGTTTTCTAACATGTTTGAGGAACATATTAATCATATTAGTTAAGTTTTGGACAAATTGCAATGTGCAGGTTTCACAGAAAATCCTGCGAAGTTGTTTTGGGCAAAACACCAGATAAAGTTCTTGAGTTTTATTGTTAAGAAAGGACAGGAATTGATGGACCCTGAGAAGATAGCTCCTATAGTCAATTTTCCCAGGCTACGAAATGTAAAGGGAGTGATGAGATTTATCGGATGCTTGGGCATTTTTCTAATTTCATTCCAGGATATGCTGAGATATGTGTTCCATTAAACCATTTAAAGTGAAAGGATGTTGATTTTGTTTGGGGTGAAGAGCAAGAGAACAGCTTTAAGGCTTTAAAGCATGCGATTTCCCATTGTCCCATTTTGAGTTTACCAGATTTTGGGAAAAATTTTGTTCTGCAAGTAGATGCGAGTAGCTTGGCTCTGGGAGCTGTATTGCTAAGGGTATGGGTACACAAAGGAATAAGACCTATGCTAATGAGGTATTTTCATGATTCACTGGCAGGTGGCCATATAGGTGTACAAAAAACCGAACTTAAAATAAAGGAAGAATATTTCTGGGCAAGTATGCGACAGGTCATTCAGGAACACATGCGTTCTTGCCATGAATGTCAATGTGCGAAACAGGTAGGAAATTCAAAGGTCGGTTTATATGCCGCTCATCCTCCTGAAGATATTTGGGAGAGATTATTTATCGACATGTTCGGACCTCTGCCACGGTCAAGTTCAGGGAACGTATGCATTCTGGCAATGGTCGATGGACTTTCTAAATTTGTGATCGTAGAGCCATTGAGGGAAATGAAGGCTTCCACTATTTGTGGAAACCTAGAGTATGTATTTAAGATATTTGGGAGTCCTGAGTCCATCGTTTGCGATAATGCGAGTTATTTTTCAGGTAAGATGTTGCACAGTCTATGTTTAGATTGGGGAGTAAAACTCTTACACACAAGCCCGTACTACCCCTGCCCTAATCTGGTGGAGAGGCTTAATAAGTCAATCCTAGGTGCATTGACTGTTTTTCACCAAAGTAACCAACAGAAGTGGGACAAGAACTTGGCATTGCTAAATGTTGCTTGGAACAATGTTCCTCACAGCGCAACAGACAAAACTCCTGGGTTTCGTATGTTTGGGAGAGAGGTTTCTAATCCTTTCTAGAGTTTGTGGGAGATGGATGCTGATAGAGTAGATGAGGTGTCTGGGCAAAGACTTGGAGAGGTTTTGGGTGAGATTTATCAAGCACTCCTTAAAAATCAGAAGCAGGTAGCAGGTAAGTATAACAAGAATCGTATTCAATGCCCTTACAAAAAAGGAGACTTGGTTTTGTGTAAAAAGATAACTCAAAGTAGAAAGATCGATTTTGTATCTTCCAAGTTATGCTTCCAATGTGATGGGCCTTATGTAATTTTATCCTTTTCTACTGATGTAAGTGTACATTTGGGTGATCCAACAACCAGAATTTTGTGTAAGAAGGCGCATATAATGGCTTTGATGCCGTATCATTAAGATAATAATGTGTAAGTTGACAGAAAATTGCATTCCTTAGGCTTTACTGTGTTCTAATGAGTTTTTGAGAGATCAATTGTGTGCTTTGCTTAATGTTATTTGTTTCTTGGTTTCTTCAAGGGATTTTTGGGGTTTAGTTGTCTATGTATTTAGTTTTTGTGATTGGTGATTGCCTATGTGTGGTATTTTTTTCTAGCACTGGCTGTCAAATTTTGTTGCCTTTTGGTTGTTGTGGGTTGGAGTTTTAAAGGGGGAGGTTGTGACGTCCGCGATTAGTTTCGTGGTACATCATAGGTCTTATAGGATTTATTTTTGGATGTTAAGCGTCTGCGATAAAGCAGTCGTGGAGTGTAGGGTGGCTTTGGTACTAGGAAAGGCAGATGTGTGTGACGCGGGCAGGGTGATAGAGCGCAGTCGGCGAGTGCTGCGCGCGCACCTTGAAGAAAGGGAAGGAATGAGAGAGTGTGACGCGCACACAATTATTGTTCGCAGTCGGCGAGTTATGCGTGCACACCTTGAGGGGAAGGAAGGGTAAGTGGCTGGCGGTTTTCCTGGACTGAGGAGCAGTTGGCAAAAAAAAGGAGGAGGTGTACTCAGCTGGTGTGGTGTGTCGGAGTGAACCATCGTGACCTTGAGGCTGTCAGCTGGGAGTGATTTATACAGGTCAAAGCACGCAAAGCAGGAGTGTGTCGGGTTAATTTACCGTGATTTTCTGTCGTTCTTCGGACATGAGGTGTTCGGGAAAATAGCATTATGAAATCATAGGCTGTTAGTTGTGTGGTTATGAAGCAACTTGCAAGCGGGAAAATTTCTGTCGCATTGATGCGACAGCCAAGCGACTAGTTACTAGTTCAGTGTGGGTAATGGCAATCAGTCGAACAGTGCGATGCGCCTGGGAGTTCAGAATTAGGACAAAGCTTCCAGTACTTGTTTTCCTGTTGTTTTCCTGTGGTAAATGTTTTATGCTAAATTTCGGCTGTTTTGTTATGCCGATTTTCTAGCGGAAATTACCAGTGCTCGACGAGAGTGCTAATTTTATTTGGAGCAAGAGGAGCTGACACAAGTTGCTGTTCATGTTGGAGTGAGAAGATTGTAGGTCATGGTTTATGACCTAATTGTTCCTGGAATTGCCCTGGGACTCAAGGGCTTATTCTGCTGTGTGGGTCGACTAGGCCCAAAGCCCAAATTGTTCTACTGAAGTCGAGTGGGGTTTGTCTTCTGTGGAAGGTATGTTGAGGCCCTTTTAATTTGAAATGGCACCTGTTTTAACTTCGTCAAAATTATTCTACTGCATTTGAACATAACAAGAATAATCGTGGAGTATATGTGGACAAATTTTAAAATGTGGACACTTTATGATCAGGCACCGAAATATGCAAGGTTACATTGAATTATTTGGATCATAGGAAGTACCAATCTATATTAGTTGTGTTGGCAAGTTGTAGAATTGTTGTAATTAAGTCCTTGTTGGTAAATATTGAATTAACTTAGTTGCAGTACACATATTCATGTGTGAGAGACGAAAGATGTTGAATTGAACGTATTGAAATAATTTTCCAAAATAATAATTCATTTTAATGGATTGCAGTACACATTTGTAAAGGTTATTTTGCAAGTGATAAAATCATTGTAACTAATTAGAATTTGATTGCTGTACACATTTGCATAGAGATACAGTGTACTTATTTAAGCATGTTCCAAAATAGTAAATTAATTTAATGAGTTGTTTTACACATTTCCCACATAACACATCTGGTTGCAGAAACGTTGACACAGCGTTGCATTGTTGAAGTTGGCAACGTAACTATCAACAACGTTGTCGTAACGTTTCCATAGTAACCATAATCACAGCCTTCATTTTGCTACAAAGTTGATAGTATTCATCTATGGTAATATACTATTTTAAAACACACATTTATTTTTATTATTAATATTTATGGGTTATAACTTAAAACTTTGTGTTCTTCATATTTAGTGGATTGGTGTGATTAATATATCAGCCCTCAAATGTAATGTGTAATATAAGTTGGACACTCAACTGCCATGTGAGTGTGTGTGTTGTGTTTTCTTGGGAACACTTGTTTGAAAGTAATGCCAGAATCTTTATTTCAAGTTACATTGCAATGTTGAAGTTTGTCAAAGTATTAAAATATAACCATATAATGTTGCAGCAACATTTCATAATCTATGTTTCACAAAGAGGACATTTGGACGTTGCAGCAACGTTGCGGCAATGTTGTATCAACGTAACTTCAACGTTGTGGCAATGTTGAAATTTTTAATGGTAATGCTGTGACAACGTTGCCACAACGTAGCTGTGTTATTTGGGTTGTAATGGGGAAATTCCATAAGTGTCTGAAGTAAAATTTTTTTGAGCGAGCATATATGACGTAAAGTAATTACTTAGTATTTAATTAACTAAGATGCAGTGCACGCATATAAATGAAATCGTTTGAACTTATTTAAAGCATGCTCCAAAAAATCTTATTAATTTAGTGAATTGCTTTAAACATTTGTAACGGAAACATTTCGTGAGTTGTATGAAGGGAGCTTTTGGGAAATTGAACAGTGATTTATATATATATATATATATATATATATATATATATATATATATATATATATATATATAAAATACACACACAACTAACTTTTTCTGTACATGAAGTACTATGTGTACTTGCACCCTTCCAATATAGTTGTAAAGCGATTGTTATTTTTTTAATTTGTTGTTAGCTCACTAGAGACAGAAAAATTCTGTGGTTCAAATAGCAATTCATATCATGTGCCATTCTAGTTAAGATGTTTGTAGTAGTATAGCTTGTAATAAAGTATAATAGTATTTACCAGAGGTGCACAGTTTGGTTTTATTTTGACAGTCCCCCTTAACTGAATTTTGAGTTGTTGAATTTATTTAAATATTTATTGTTTGTTGATTTTTGCATTTTGAGAATGTTGAGAATTGGGCAGTTTCCATTGTTTAAACTAGTGAGATTTTTTCTTTACTCTAAATAATTACCCCCATCTTTAAATATTTGTGGCGCTCTTTAGTGAGTTGCCTGAGGGCCAAAGATTGTTACGCTCTTGTTATTTTAGTAAAACAAACGTGCACCATGTGCGTATGTTATTGTAGTGGTTGTGAAGTTTAATTATGATGTTTTAAATACGGTAATATCTGCCTTATATGCATATGGTATGTACTAAGTATTTCTTTCTTTTGTAGGTTTGTGCGACTTCTATTGGCATTAGAATATGTTTAAATAGGGTGTAAAATGGATATTGAAGATGTGTAGCATCGGTACACAATGCGTACAATGTGAATTGGAAATGCAACACATTTTGTCCACCTGAATTTCAGTTAAAAATATTTTTAATGTAGTTTTCTAGTATATTAGTGCAGTAGGTGAATCACATGCATTCACTACGATATTTGTTTTCAATACTTTCAATTCATGCTAGAACGAGTTAAAATAGTTTTTGTTATTGTGTATTTACATAGTTGTTATTAATATTTTGCATTCGCGAAATCCCAGATTTAAACATCTCTTTACCGCTATAGACTTTTTATAATGCAGGCATTGTTATTTCTGGTTGCTATTTATTTCGGTTATATTTCACTGAAATTATTCGTAAATAGTACAATTCGGCTTGTTATTATTAATTTACGTATTTTTACCCCACAATTTCCCTGATTTTTCATAGCCTTCCCCACTATCGAGCTTTTTGTAAAGTAGGCCTTTTTCGGTAGTCGTGCATGGTTTTTCTTGTTATAGTTACTTAAAATTAATCGTAAGTAATGTACTTCATGGACTTATTATAATTATTTTATTTATTTTAACCCCATAATTTCCCTGATCTTCATAGCCCTCCCCACTATCGAGGTTTCATCAAGTAGGCTTTTTTAGTAGTCCTGTATGTTTTTTCTTGTTATATTTATGTAAATTTAATCGTAATAAGTGTATTTAAGGTAATAAATATAATTCTTTATATCTTTTTACCCCACAATTTCCCTGATCTTCTTGGGCCCTCCCTACTATTGAATTGGTAGAATGTAGGCATAATTGTTAATCGCGACTACTAATTACTGTTATTATTCAATGTAATTAATCGTAATTACCACATTTCTGTAGTTTTTTTAGTTTTCACATGAGTAGTTACTATTGATATTTACCAAAATGTGATTTTACTGATATTTATATTGTAGTAAATTTGTTTGGAAAAAACTACACTTGGTTATGGTCATTCTCTCGGCCAGCAAAATAATCAACAAACAGCATTGAAATCTGGGTAAAATTTGCATTTTCTACCTTCTGTGCATCGAAAAAGTTGAGATCGGTCCAATATTTTCGGCACAGGGTATGCAGACAACGCGGAAAGGCAAATAAGCATTCTGATTGGCCGAGAGCATTTTCCGCTCTGTCTGTTCGGCATTGTCGGCGACCGTGTGAATCCACCTTTATAGGCCATTCGGAATAAAGTGAACACTAAAGATTTAACCTTTGAAAAAAACCACTAGCCGTTACTGCATATAAGTCAACATTTACAACAGTTACATTATTGTTTGCATGGTTGGTAGCGAATAACTGCATGTTGTTCCATGTATTTTCTTATTTGAATACAGCATTAGTGAAACAACATCAATTGCAAACGACCTCTCTGTATTTAATTTACTTTAAAATATTTATGTAAGTTTTTACTGACATACCTACTGACTGTATAATTTTATTTAATTAGCGGCAGCACAAAGCGACACAACCGAGTCGATTATCGTTGGCACACGCCGCTAATGCTTTGCGCCACAGAGGTAGCATAAAATTTCACCGACAGATGGCACCAGAGTTAGATTTCGCCGCTTGGAAACGAATTTCGTCATTCAGTTTGTTTGTCCGTTATGTACCGTAATGAATATCGGTTTCTGATAAACACATATAAAAGTATTAGAAGTGACTGTTCATGAATATCATTGCTAAATTATGTGAAGTCATTAGTAATGTAAGTTGTTGTGTTTTATGATCGCCAGCCTGAGTATCTGGAAATAGAAAAAGGATTTTCCCCTGTTTCACACATTAAGAAAATAGGTTATTTATTGTTTCTCTGTACGTGCATCGTCGTTCATTGCAGTACGCTGAACGGAACTTGAATTCTTAAGTTGCATGTGTCATGTGTGTTTTTAGTGGCAGTTTTAATTTAAAATTAAAAATTCGAATGTACTGTGCATGCATTTATGAAATTCGTAACGGTAATAGCGCCGGTAGAGTAGATACAGAGAAACCAGTGTTGTAAGACGTTTACTCGCAGGTATTTATAACTAAGATTATTACTGAGTATAGCACATATTCAACACCAGTGCATTTAATGAGTACATATTGTAGCTAAAATTTACCGGAGCACTGTAACGCAAATGTAAACATTGTACAAGCCTACGTAAATAAAAGCACATGGCAATGTTGATGTTTACATGTAGCGGAAAGATATAAACTTGCAGAAAATAGAAATTAATCATGGCTTTTTTGAGTGCTCACTTTATTCCGAATCACCTATACCATGTAAACAAATCGGCCAAAGGCGAAGTTTTAAAACACTCTCCGACAGGAGCGCTGAACGCAGTTATTTCCACTATGGCTACCGAGTGTCTGGTATTCCCATTTAACGTATTTGGTCCGCATTCCAAAACGTTACTCTTGGAGCAGTGTAAAGTAATGGAGAGTAAGGCAGAGTAAAACAAGAGTAAAATTTGTTTTGGAATGGGCGTAGAGTAAAGAGATTCAGTTGTTTATAAACATTGCGAATGTGTATGTTCGACAGCTGTAATTATAAAAATTAGTATTACGAGTTTTTAACTGTTCTGAAGTGTGGTGAAAACAAATGTTCGTTAGTATCATGGTTTTATCGTACAGTGTGGTGGACATGTGCTTATTTACATGGATTGAAAATGTTCATGAATATTAAAGTGCTTTGTTAATTGACAGCAGCGTTATTGTTGTAAATGTATAAGTTTTCTATTTATTATGTAATCTTCATGACTTGTCCAATACCTTTGTAATATTGTGTATTGAAAAGATCTTACGGATACAATAAAACAAACAAACAAATTATAATGCAGTGAAATATACAGGCGTTCCTTTACCACTCTTTCTTTGTCTGTTAACTTACGTCGCAACGAAAAACATACGGCTTAATGTGAGTGATGTGTAACTTGCTAAGAGCAAAAATTATGTTGGCAGTTTATATTTGTACTGGTTGTAATTTATGTAATTGATTTCTGAATTCGCGTAGGTTTCTTTGTAACTCGTTTGGCATGGTGTTTATGAGTGCATTACATGTGGATGTCGTCGTTCAGCGAGTCATATACACATGTGTTGCGAATACACACATCCGTTCAAGAACTCTACAAAACTAGGCCTAGACGATTTGAAAGTTTAATGTTAACCGAGGTATGTTTGATTTGTGTAGACAGCAAATATATGAAGAAAGGTTAGAACCAGTGTATTGTCAGTCTCACAAAAGACTTTAAACTATAAGAGTAGTCCTCCTGTCTTATGAAATATAGAGAATCACAACAGAATCACTTCAACACCTGTAATATATTAAAATGAAGCAAATTAATAATAGGCAATATAATTTATTCCCCAAGATGGGAATCACAGAGCAAGGAAACTTAGAATGATTTATTTATTTCACAATGTTCTCGACAATTGCTGAAACAGGTGTTAGCGAACATTCTGACTATCTATTTACATTGACACTTCTATTCTTTATCTCATTTTAAAGTAAATGTTACGTTTTAACAACAATTGACTAAACACACTCGTTAATAGCTACAGTTGGCAATCATTGGGACTCATATTACAAAGGGAATATGTTTATTAATAGGTGCAGTTTAATATAGGAAACATATATGAATCTACAGGTATTCAATGTGCGTCCAACAACATAATATCGTTTGTTAGGCATAATTACAATTACTTTTGAAAGTGAAACGTGCATTTCGCCCATTTTTTTCACTGTCCACATAAACAAATGAATTTTACTCTCAGTTACTCAATGATATCACGTGAGTAAAAATTTTACTCTGCAAAGATGCTCAGAGTAATTACTTCGTGGTTTTGGGACATCACCAGAGTAAGTAAAATTTTTTTGTTCCAAAGGTTTCGGGACAGGTACGGAATAAATTTTTACTTGCAGTGTAACGTTTCGGAATGCCACCTTGGCTGTAACTACACGACTCTCATACTTCCGGTTGAATAAAAAACTTTAGGTGTAGCTACACTAGGTTGAATAAAACGTAGTTGATTGCGTTTTCTTTGTAAACAAATATCGGTGGTAACTATGGCAACAGTTCAATTTAATTTGTGACATTTCACGTTTTTTTTCAGTAAATTTTAAAAACATTTTCTGTATGAATGTGGCATTATACAAATAGATGTAGGATATTGGGTATGATTAACCAACCACGTGATACTTATTTCATTTAAGGTACTAATTATAAATTTAACGAAGTGACCATCCTTTTCACTCTCCTTTCCTTAAAATGTGTCCCACCCCACTTCCTTCAACATAACGGACGGAGCTAAGTACCCTTCGGTTTCACTAGCCTGCCCTTGCCTTCACCATTTATCCTTCACCCACCTCGCGGCCCACATTTATCACTTTTCCAGCTCGCGCACCTCTAATTACACGTACTGCTGCAGCATACTCGTAACATTGGTCGTACCAGTGTAATATACGCCCTTCCCTTCACTGCATCTCTACTACCCTTCGTAGCATTCCTAGATCCCTTCTCCTTTTAGATACCACTCTTTGTATTGCCTTCTCCATCCTGTCACTCTTCAACATTATGCCTAGGTACTTGCAGTCTGAAGCATCTTCTGTCTCCTGCGTTTCCTATCTGAATATTACTTACTCCTAACCTTCTTCATCGTTAACCTAACAATCTTTGTCTTTCTCACATTTATTTTCATCTTGTTCTCTTCTGTTAAGTATCATATACTACCAATGTAATCCTGCAACTTGTTGCCTCTGTCCACCTCTGTATATAAAACAGTCATCAGCAAACAATCTGATTTTTCCACTCACCCCCAAAATCACATTTGCAATTATTACAAACAAAGGCCCCCAGCAAGCTTCCTTGTGGCACCCCGGACAAATCAGTACGTCATTACGATGTTTGAGTGAATTATAAATAAATTCAGTAGGCCTAAATATTAAGAATCACTAGGCCTACTCATCGTGTACCGGTCAAACTATTAGTTTTACAGGTAAAGTTTATTAAGTCAATAAAATTTTTTCTACAGTGGTGAAAAGTAGTCATACGTAAAGAAAATTGTAGCTTACTTACTTTGAGATATGCAGTTTTTCATAGAAATTCAAAGTTTGACTCTCAAGTTTATGTGCTCGCCATGGTGTGGTTTTTTTTATATTGACATATGGGTTATTTTCTAAGTATCCATGCTTCTCGATGATGGAACTAGTTGGGTACCCTCTAGCCAAAGTCAGTGCTGACATAATCAGCAAATTTCCTGGCATTGCCTTGACCTTGGTGAATGTTCATTGATATGAGCAATGACTTAATCTACTCTTTTCCAATGCTCCTCCTTGTTTGAGGTGTAACCAACACATTGTCCAGTAATACTTCATATTTACCCTCTGGTAAGTAGACAAATGTTTTTTTAGTTGTTGAAAGGGGATAGCATTCCACTAGACGAATATTATTATATGTATTTTTTAGGTCTCCTGAAATTCAAATTGAGACATCATTCTTCATAACCAGCACAATGGGCGTTGTCCAAACTAAATATGCCACCAGTTCGTAGACACCTTGTTCCATGAGGTTGTCAATGGCCGCCTCCACTTTCTCTTGAAGTTCAAATGGTACTTATCTGCTTTTCTAAAAAACTGCTTTTGCCTTCTCTTTCAGATGAATGGTTTACTTTAGGATATTTATACTGGCCAAGGTTTCGATTGTTTAATAATTCTGGATATCTCAGCAAACTTTGTGTTTGTTTATCTATCAGTGTACTAAATAGAGTCCCATGAGTTCAAATTTAACTTATTCCCAGCAACCTAGGCCCTGTCTGCTAGCAACTAGCGATGGCAGGAATGCAACTAAACATTTCATTTCACTTCTACCATTTTCTGCCCTTGAATTTTTAACCTCTCTTGAGACCTTTTTTAAAAACACTACATTACATTTCTCCAAAGGTAGAAGCTCAGGCCACAAAACGTTAGTAAACTCCGGGTTATCCATGTTAGGCTAATTAATGTTGGGCAATTCACGGATAATTAGAGAATAGCCCATTTTTTAATATAAAATGAAATTTATCAATATATAATGGAATTTATTTATAATTCACTAAAGCATTGTAACTATAAACGGTTTTGCCTACAAATAAATAAAAATATCAAGTGCACGGTACACATAAGAAAAGTGATGTTAAAATCTTGCTAATCCGATCTAGTTAATCCATTCTTGTGTGATCTTGTTAATCCCTTCCTGCTCGTAAGAACTGACATTCTTATGTTCCAAAATGTTTTTTCACAGTGTTAAAATTAAACATACAGAATGCAGCACAGATAATCCAGAAGCCAGTTAATTGGTGCACGGATAATCAGGTACTTAATGTACGGTATATGTAACTTATCCGTACAATGATGGCTGGTCATTCAATAACCAACAACATCCCATCCTGCCACATAGTTTGACTAGAAAAATACCATATCCTGTTCATCCCAAGTCTCCATCTCAGTACACGGGTCACAGTTGCGCATGCACACTCCATTGGACTTTGCCCACTGCTGCAAACTGTCCACAACTACTCTAGTCAGTTGCACAGTGTCAATATGCACATGTAATATATACAGTATATCACTTTATAACAGATGATAATTTATCACGTTAAATTAACATATATTTGTTCCAGTGTAAAATATTAGGTTGGCCTAGTTAAAACCTATACCTGTATAACCTTATTTTAAAGCTATCAGACAGCATAGCCTAAAATGTAGTTATGTTTGGAAAATCAAGCTTAAATGCTCATTTCATAATACTTGTCATTGTCTAAAGTTCGTGTCATTATGCAAACAGATACCGCTTTAATGGGTTTTACAATTGCCGTAATCAATATTTTCAAGGGAGGAAATGTAAATGAATCTCATTGATCATATCATAACATAATGACTACCACTAGTTTTAAATTTAATCTTGAACTATCCTTTTGTCCGTCACAGAAATCAAATGTTGTAGGAATAAATTAAACTGATGCTTCACATGTCTGCAGTTTATGAACACAAATTTACACTCAAAACATTTATTACAGTGGGCGAAGGATGTCTGAAAGCTTGAGACATGTCTCAGATTTACTGTGGCTCATGGCAGAAGGTAGGAGAGAAAGAAGGGGATAGAGCCAGTAGGGGAGGAAACATTTGGAAAAATTGTTCTAACTGAAAATATCAGGTATTGACAGCACTCATTCGCTGTTAACATCCAGCTTAACCAGAAAGTCAATATATTTTTGTCACATAATACAACATAACACAAAGCGCTGTGCACATGAGTGCCGGAACAGCCACGCCTCCCTGTGTGTGCGCAGGCAGTTCATCACCCCTCCCATGTGACAGGCGACTAAATTGTAACAGTCACTCAAACTTTAAGATATTCTGCGCTTACTGTATTACATATTAACTTGCTCCATGTATATAACTAATAGAGCCATGGTTTTGGATGGGAAGAAATGAAGCAACTGACAATAGTTTCCCAACTTAAAGGTTGTATACAAAAAATTAAGATTTTTCAAATAACCCAATTTATAAATTCTTCATAACTTAGGATTAATATGCTTAAAGGTGTGGCAAACAACTTTACTTTAATTCATATTGACACATTAGAAAAATATCACTGTATGCTAAAGCAATATATATAATGGGATGTTTCCATGTGAGTGGTGATCAAGGTAACCCTCTCCCCTCCAAAGCCCAAATACTGAGCGAGGTGGTGCAACAGTGACATGTTGTATTCAGGTTCAGAAGGACCTAGGTTTGATTCCCGGCTCCAGCCATTCTGATTTCAGTTTTACTTGCTTTTCTGAATTCACTCCGGGAGGGGGGAAAACGGGAGACATCTGAGAAAACCGGCATACAAAAATCACTTGTCTGACATTAGTCACATGTGCGAAATCCTTGAAGTGACCTCGACCAGACATTGACCCACAGTTACTTTGATGTAATGTCACGGGGAGCTACAATTTTCCCCACCCTTTCATTTAGGTGCAGCTCCGTTTTCACCTTAGTTACCTTTATTCACTAGTTATTGCTCTATAAAGATACCTACAACCTACTGCTGTCAGATGGACACTGTTACAGTAATGTGCCTCTTAACTACCAATGCACACATACGAGCCAAGACTGAGTTAGCATGAATAGGGCAGAGATTGCAAATTACACCAGTTGTCGCTACTTAATTGCATATTGCAAACCTCACAGACCACAAAGTATGTGTTAGTTTTCAGGTATTTTCCAGCCTAGTGTATAGGCAATATCAGTTTTACACTGTCTGTCTTGTTGTGTTTTAGTCAATGTGCTTATTATTGCTTATTATTCATGTGTATGAAGTATTAGGCATTTTCACATTGCTACTGGCATCGTCATGTGCATTTTTAATGGAAAGGTAGGCAGGTGCAGGACACTTGCACCGAAAGCACTTTTTTGTTTAGTATGATGTACTGGGTACCACATCAAATGACCATAGCAGACTATGGTGAAAAGTTGTATGCAATTAGAGGGTGGTCAGCACATAGTTTTAACACAATTTTTTCAGTGTGGTTTACCTCTTGATAAAATCAAAGTTGTTAAAAATATTATGGTTACATTTAACATAGGACCCTGTCCATGTCAATTCAGGCAGGCAAAAAGAAAATTTTACCTTCGTAGTCTCAGATGTTTTTGAGTTGGACATATGTTAAAATTCAGGGAAAAGTAAGATATGCATATTTTTTTGTTTTGCCGAAAAAAATTCTTGGCTCGAGATACGGGCTGGCAAAGATGGTGTCGCGGTCACATGGCGTTATCGACAAAAAATTTTAAGTGGTCTTAAAGGGCTGTATCTCTGGAACCGTTCAAGATATTTTGTTGTGGTTGTTTTTATTTTAAAGACAACATTTTTCTCTTTAAAACGTTATATAGTTTTTTGAAATGTGTGTTCATTTTTTTTAGCAATAACAAAAAATAAATTTTTTAATAAAAAAAATTTTTTTCTTCAAAATTGCCAATTCCAAAAATTTTGATTTTTTTACTGTTGATTAGTACCATGGAGTGCTACATTCCCTGAAAAGGAGAACTTCCACTTTCGAGTTTAACATACAATCGTTTTATGACATTGTCACATATTGAACTAATGAAATCAAAATCTTTAGTCTTCTTTGACATAAATATTTTAATTCTTAATAAATATAAGAAACACAAATAAGCGTGCCGAAAAATATTACAATCCAAAACAATGAAAGTTTACAGAAAGATAGATTAAAATTACATTTATATTAAAGCTCACAAAAACATAATAAACAAAAAAACTCACAAAATACATGTGCAAGTTTCAAAGCATACTACTTCCTGTGTACTCTACTTAGAACTGAAATTACAAATTTAAGAAACTAAAAATTTGTTCAACTGCCTCAGTATCTTCTTTAGATATTGAGTGATGCCTTCCTGTTGAACCAATAGGAACTGCAGCATCCACAATCTTTAAAACATTGTGAATTGGAACTGTGCACTGCTGTTGGTGTTGCTGTCTTGCAGCTGGAAGTCTATATCCAGCAGCTGGTCCGTGTGGTAGCATAAAGTTCACGATAATTTCATTCAGCTCACAACTAATATCTATGACTTCCGCAATCCACCATTCACAGTCATATATGCAGGCCACAAACGTCCCTTTTTGTAACAAGTGAATCTGAATATCTTCCTGTCGTTTCTGAGATCTTTGTCGGACAAATGAATTTTCTTCTTTCTTGCTGTTCAAAGTTCGTGCAATATAGGTTCTCCCATCACTGTGAATCCAGACATGTGTCTTCTGAATTCCATTCTTCTATTTTTTTCTGGCATTATTCTTCAACTTCCTCTTTGGGTAACAGGATGAGGGCTGTTGTTGTATATGACTTTACAACGTTTGTAAAATCCGAGGCATTCTGAATTGCCTCTGTACATGGTCTGGAAAGATTGTGTTTTGTAGCATGGTGTTTCAGCAGACTCCCTACACCATCACAAGGCTCCTTCCCATGTCCAGTAGCACTATACACCCACTCCATTGGAACAAGTGACTTATGGACTTCAAACAGTTGGTAACGATTTTTAAAGTGACTAGGAGCACCATCAGAAATAATGATCATCTTTTCAGGCTGTGATTGCAGCTGTTGTTGAATTTTGCGTATTGTTGTAGAACATTCTTCTACGCCCTGGAATTATAAAAATTGTTCCATATTGTTCCAGAAGGTTCTGTTGCACTCTGGAATTATTTGGATGGTTCCATATTGTTGTAGAACATTCTGCTAGGCCCTGGAATTATAAAAATGGTTCCATATTGTTCCAGAAGGTTCTGTTGCACTCTGGAATTATTTGGATGGTTCCATATTGTTGTAGAACATTCTGCTAGGCCCTGGAATTATAAAAAT
>PNEQ01107336.1:0-19992 GCA_003012365.1 Medauroidea extradentata | reverse complement strand
TTGTGGTCATTAACCAACATATGAAGATCGAGATCCGTAACCCTTGGGTCACTAACCCACATATGAAGATCGAGACCCATAACCCTCGGGATCATTAACCCACATTTGAAGATCGAGACCCATAACCCTCGGGGTCATCTACCCACATTTTAAGATCGAGACCCATAACCCTCGGGGTCATTAACCCACATTTGAAGATCGAGACCCATAACAATCGAGGTCATTAACCCACATTTGAAGATCGAGTCCCATAATCCTCGGGGTCATTAACTGACATTTGAAGATCGAGACCCATAACCCTCGGGTTCATCAATTCACATTTGAAGATCGAGACCCATAACCCTCGGGGTCATCTACCCACATTTGAAGATCGAGACCCATAACAATCGAGGTCATGAACCCACATTTGAAGATCGAGTCCCATAACCCTCGGGGTCATTAACTCACATTTGAAGATCGAGACCCATAACCCTCGGGTTCATCTACCCACATTTGAAGATCGAGACCTATAACCCTCAGGGTTCATTAACTCACATTTGAAGATCGAGACCTATAACCCTCGGGGTCATCTACCCACATTTGAGGATCGAGACCTATAACCCTCGGTGTCATCAACCCACATTTGAGGATCAAGTACCATAAGCCTCGTGGTCATCTCCCCGCTTTAAGAGGACAAAGGGAACCCATAATTTATTTTAAAAGGAGAGAAAAGTAAATTGTTTTAGAGGAAAAATTTTAAATTTTTTGAAGACAAAAGGAAATTTCGAGTTTATTTTATGATGAAATTGACTGTTTTGGAAGCTAAGATCATGGTTAAATCCAAAATGGCACCCGTGATGTCATGGCTCCACGGCACCACCTTGGCCAAAACCTACGTAGTACTTCCATGCTTAATGTGGTCGCTTGGGTGAACATACTTTGCGCACTTGAGACATAGAAATGTGGAAGAGATAAGGACGACACAGCACGTGCGTCAAGTCTCCTCCTAGCCTCTTGGTGCAAGTCACTGAACTTGCATGTTAGACAACATGTCTCTATAAGACTTTCAATGATGTCCTGATTATTACATGACATTATTAAAGATAAAGGTGTATTGTGCATGGCTATACGTTTCAGAAGGTTCTGTGGCAAATTTACATACCTAAAAAAAAAAGACAGCAAAAAACACCCACTTTCGTAATTTGCAGCCGTTTGACAGTAGTAATGAGTAGTAACTAGTAGTAATGAACTTGGCATGGGTATACATGTGTTTCGTTCCTTATATGCTATTCCTAAACAGAAATCACTCATGTGTGGTGAGCAATTTTCGAATAATTTGTTAACGGCCAAAGCTCTGCATACGGATCGACGGCATGGGCAGATGACCACCTTAAAGACGTCGCCTACCCGCGCGTGAAAGGCTCAAAAGCGACGAAGCAGTAAGGTCGACCTTGAAGCACGCATCAAGTGCCGATCCAAGCATTGAACTAGCGTGCAAGGTTCCCGCTGAACCGTTTTTACTACGGGACACAAAGCAATGAGCATATAATTTTATTGATGGAGAGTCTTCAACTAAGTTCAGTGCAGGTCGCAATCTGAGTTTCACATATATCCGGTTAGTATATTTTGAAGTACAGCAGTCTGAAAAGGCCAATTTTAGCCATGTTGGAGGACCTAGAAACAGTGTTTTAAATTAGTGTAACACATATTGTCTGAAGTTTCTTTTCTTTTCGTACGTTGTCACAATGGGCACACGTGGGATATTTTCGCGGAAAAGCCCTGTTTACGAACACACTGCAACGTATTTGAAGCATACGGTAGGCGGCCGCCTTAAGGCTCAGTGTCAGTCGCCATATTTAATTTTATTACTTTTTTTTTAATTCTGAGAAGAGAATTTGTTAAATCGGCGACTATACCACACATTCTATTCACCTTGAGTTACAATACAAGCATGGTAATAGAGCTAGAAATGTAGTTAGGTCGCAATTTGTGTAGCAAATTATCAATATAAAATAATTTGCCACACACATTGCGGCGTAATTATAAGTTAACAGCTAAATCGCGAACTACAAATCGCTTCAAGTGCATTGTAATGCACATGGCAATACGTTTTTCACGTAAATATTACACATTTACCCAATGGACTAATGTACTCAAAGAAAAGACACCGCGTACCAGAAAGGAATAGCATTGCTAAGACACCAAGCTCATTAAACATACTGTTTCGAAGCCTTCAAACATACATGAAATGGCGTTTTCAGACTACCGTACATGATTACGTAATGTGAAACTCAAAAACATGCACTAAACTTTTCCGCCGACTTTCCACCATTAATTAATATGGCCGCCACTTAAAAGTGATTGATGAGAAACTTGCACGCTAGTACAGTACTTGGCTCGTAACAAGGCAAACTTTGGTGCACGTTTCCAGCACGCCCTTATAGCTTCATCACTGAGACTCTAACACGCATCTAACATGTACGAACTCTGAAGTACGCCTATTAACGACTTCTTCAAATGTAATATCAAACTATGTCGCTTGTAGATACTGTTAGAATGAATTATTGTTCATATTAAAGAATCAAGTATTTAAGTATCATGTTGTTCGATTCCTGGAATTAAATTGAAGACTTTAACAATTTCTCTTTGCTAATTACTTTTGGTAGAGTCGTTTTGGGTACATAGTAACGATTGTTAACGTAGATAGTCCGTGTGGCATCTCCGAAACAAGTCACGGTAAGGTTTGACTGGCAATTTCGAAACTTTAAGTTGGGTTTCAGCAGTAAGGACTGTTATTTTTTCTTCAGTTGTATAATCTACAACACCCATCGCCTGCCCCCTCCCCTCCACGCTCTTTCTCTCTCTCTCTCTCTCTCTCTCTCTCTCTCTCTCTCTCCATCTCGCTTTTATACTAAACATTTTATTTGGCTTGTTGTTTAGGCGAGCGCTACACTTGAGCCCTTTCTTCGCCGTGACAGTGAAGGAATTTAGGAACAAGCCATAGAGAATATACGCATTGTTTCAGCTTAAAATAACTGTTTGTCACCTGTTTTATCACTCTGCTCCACTCACGAGACTGCTGGTTCCAAGTCATAGACAACTAGAGGGAATGTTTTCTTTTGATTGTGAAATAAGGTCAGAGTTTGTATTCACCATTAATAATCACTTCAATAAATACTGTATCTTCTTGCTGTCTGTCGACATACTTGACTAGTAACGTCAATCCTATGAGTAAGAGACAGAATGAACATTGCTAAGAAAGATAAAAGAACAGAAAAAATTGACGAGTTAAAAATTATGGCTTTGACACTGGTTGACTCAAGAACTGTACACACATGCTCGCTTCAACGAGAACATTACTGCTGTCGGCAATTATTCATGAAATATTAACGTCCTTAAATAAATAAAATAAAATAAAACATTTCTGCGACTTGAGAGTCTCAAAGCTTAATGGAAATAGTTCGTCTGAGGCGTACCGTCATAATGAAGCCTCTAAAATTGAGCGGAAATTGACCATTAAATAGTGTAGAGATCTACTGTGCTATGCTGTGCTCGTGGCACATGAAGGCAGAGATTAGTCACGGGAAATTTAACATCTCGAGGTTGTTATCTACATGCAGCCTTTGACCGCAAGTGAAGAAGTGGTCTCTTGTGTGACGATACAGAGCTTCTTGCTACAGGTCTTGTTGCTCTTTGTGCCGAGAAAAACAGAAACTGTTCATTTCAAGTCGCAGCTTGTCTCGTCTTCGTGTCGCATCGTGTCTCTGCCACAACCAAGCAAGATACACTCCGTATTTATACGCTTGCATTTCACATACAACCTACTGATTCACACTGCATTATTAATACTATTTAAAGTGGAAACAATTACTGATTGCAGTATCTTCTCCTTCGAAGAAAACACACACAGCAAATCCACACAACATAAGTTAGAATATATTACAACTAGTATGACATAGATACAGCTGTTGAAGGAATATTTACCTAACCCAGTGTAAAAACTTCAGTTAACCCCAAATAAGTGCACCCACCACCAAGGGGTTTCCGTGTCACGTCCACAATCTTGTTGTGCGATGTCATCCATCTTACCGAATGATATTTGTCCAATACGGCAAATACTTTTTTCTGGGATCCGTAACAGTCATAGACACATAGCAAACCATTTCAGTTCAAATAGTTGTCAGTTAGGCATTACTGCAGTCGTCTACCACGTTCGTATACATCACAATCTGCTAGACAACACCGTAGTCGTCGGTCACGTTTGTACACATACCGTATGTTAGTCAGTGCTGCAGTGGTCGACCATGTTTGTACACATACCAGTACGGGGTTTTGGCCGATTCTGGTACAAGTGGGTTGTGGGTGCGGATATGTGAATTCGTGTCCGCCATCTTGGATTATGTCATCGTGGTCATCTTGTTTCTGCCCGCCATCTCGAATTACATCACTTCCGGTCGTCATCTTGTTTCCGGCCACCATATTGTTTTTTTCTTTTTCTCCTGCTCTTTCATTCCACTCATACTTTCCTCATGCTCTCTCATTCATCAGCTACCCAGCTATATCCCTCATACCCCATTCCTCCTGCTCTCTAATTCCAGTCATACTTTCCTCCTGCTCTTTCATTCATGAGCTCCCCAGCTACAGGCCTCATCTCTTATTCCTCCTCCTCCGCTCATCCTCCTCCCCCACCCCTCATCCTCCTCAACTACCTTTGCATTCTATCCACCGGCCTCTTCTTTTTTCCCATTGCACAACACCTTGGTAGGGGGTGTCGTAGTCGGCAACCATCTTTCTTTCCTATTTACTCACCTGATTAGACTCCGCCAGACTGCGTGAGTGTTTAAGGACGAGATGTAATGTACCATAGAAAGGACTGTCACCCCTATCAACAGTATTATTTAATTTTTTATGCATGCCTCCAGGCAGCGAGATAGACCAGTCTTGACATATATGATACTTCTTTGCTGTATCCACCATCATGGTATTCAATCATAATAATTTCATTTTTTTAACCTTTTATAGTAATTAATTATGGTGTAATACTCTGTGTATAGTATATGTAAATATTAATAGAGTGTACAAGGACTGTTGCAAATTATGCTCTTTTAAAAAAAAAAGTTACGATAGGTTTATAAAAAAGCTTCATGGATATATGAAATAAACATTCAAACAACTAATTTACTAACTCTAATATTTATATTAATATTTACATTTCTCTATGTACCCAATCATGAAAACACTACAAGTTTCGCCATAAATTGTCTCGCATCTGCAGCATTTCTCCTTACAGCCTTCGCGCTTCTCCTAGAACACTACAATTAATATTACTCAAATGGCGAGTGTTGTGGATCGTCATCGCTATCTCCTTCCTCAACAGATGTACCATACCTCCGTATGTAGCTCACATAGTGTCACTTATTCCTCCTCTTCCTGTTCACTACCATTGTACACTTCATCCAGGTCCATGGTTCGTACGATGCAAGAGCCCATTGTTGAACACAGCGTACTCACAGTCTTTATCCTGAAGGGGCAGAGCTTCGACCTTGGAGACATCCGGACACTGTAACCCTGCAGTGTTGTCCTCTTCATCACTCGACAGCAATGGTAGAGATGGATGCACTTGTGTAGCAGATCTACGAATTGGCGACCTGCTTCGGTCGCGCCTAATCAGAATGAGTAGTGGTAGTGGAGTATATGCCTCCTTGTGAGACGAATTATATTAATAAATGCTTCGACGTCTTCCTCTAGCAAGGCACGGAACACTTCCTTCTCACTCGATAAGGCAATGTTAACTGGTAGAGATGTAAACACCTGCCAGGCTCCCTGCCCACACAACATGTTAGCTTACTGAAAGCCTTGCATTTGAATTGCAGTTATAAACTTGCTTCGGTAGACTTACTGCAAGCCTTGCACTTGACTTAAGCTTTTATGCTGGCGTAGGTATTATTTAGCTTGACAAGTTTTCTGCAAGTGTATTTAAGAAAAATGTTTGCAGTTAAACTTATTGCAAGCTTGTGTTAAGCTTGATTGCTTACAAGTTAACCTTAAATGATGTTTAGTAGCCTATGTAAGCTTGCAAAACTATAAAAAAGTGTCAACTAGGCAACTTGCAGCAGACATGCTGCAAGCCTGCTTGCCAGCTTACATTTCGCTTGATTTTGGCTTGCCATAGCAACCTTACTCACGAAACTTGCTGCAAGCCTGAATCCAGCTTGCAGCAAGTTTATATTTCATTTTAATTTAACTTGCCATAGTAAGCTTGCTCAGAACTCTTGTTACAAACCTGAACCAAGCTTGCGACAAAGGTGTATTTGACTTTAATTACACTTACATAGCAAGACTGGTCATGTGATAAGCTACAAGCATCCTGTCCCCTATACTAAGCGATATTGCATTGAAATATCTCTTAGCAATCTTAATTCATGAAATATTTTCTGTGCCATCAATAATGGTCGAACTTGAGATTTAAACTGAACTTTGTAAATGAACAAGCGCTTTAAAAAGTAACACTGTTTCATATGCTACCTAAAACAACTATTACGATATTATGTACAACTACAAGTAAACTGATATCCTTACTGTTGTTAGTAAATTCACAAACATCGGCATTTCCATAATAAAGTTCGTTATCTTACAACCGACTCTCACTACTACACCACTTTTAAGTATTCGCAATAGTCCAGTGGTTAGCATACCTGCGTTGAAAGCAAAGGGTCAGTGGTTCCAATCTTGGCACAGGAGCCGAAATTTAATGTTTAGTAATTAACATCAGAAGTCGATTAACAAGCAATATTTAAGATGTAAACTTGAATGACAGTGAAAATATTGCAGTACAGCGCCTCGCGAGAGCGAGATGACGAAACTGCATGCCTTACCCCGACCAGCTCATCGCCTCGAGTTTTAACTTGTTCAAAGTTTGCATGTGCTGTCTCACAGACTGTCTTTCAGGCACCCCAGTAGCAGTCTTATACCATTACCAGTAAACAAACATTTGCAAATAATTAATACTTATAAAATTCAGTTTTTAAAAAATATGTATTTATTTATTACTTCATATATAATAATTCTTATTAAGTATACATAACTTCTGATTGACAAATCCAACTGTCGTGGCTTGTATGGAACCCCAGCAATTGCACAAAAACCTTATTTCCTGTCTTTTTCAATACCTTCTCGACCAAAAACGTGTTTGGATACTTGGTAACTTGAATTTCTTTTATTGTAGAAACCTCCTCGAATAGCCTTTCCTACTGCATCTTCTAGGTAGTAGGTCCTTGAATCGTAGTGACGAATCTTTACCACATTAAATATTTCAGTATTCCAGTTTGGTGTGTAGCCATTAGTAAATGTTCCCTTCATTCGCAATATCCTTACATAGTCTCCAACCTTCGCTTTAGGTTTGTGCAGGTGCAGTTTCTTCTCATTTTTATAAACAGTGTGAAGTAAACAGTTGTCCTTAACACCTGCAGGCTTCATGTTCGTAGTTCGATGTACTTTATGATTATAATATTTTGACACAAGTTTGGGCAATATGTCCAACCACTTGTAGTGTCCTAGTGCCAAAAATTTTTTCCACGTATAATTCTTTAAAATATGATTAAATTGTTCACGATACTAACCTTAATATCACCGGGTAGAGTTAATGGTTTACTTTATATTCTGACATCAGTGCTCGAAATGATGAGTTGCAGAATTCTTTGCAGAGTTTATTATGTAGATATTGCTCTGAACAATTTCTTGCAAAACAATGGTAATATCATTTGTTATATCCCCACCATCCTTAGTTTTTATGGGCACTGCCTACTCATATTGACCGTAGCAGTCAATAACTTTCAGCATGAACTTGTGGCCTTTATTCTTGCGGTCATAAGGAATTATTTGAACGAAGTCTACTTGATACAAGTCCTTCAAACCAAATACCCACACTACACGTCGAGGCCAGTTTCGCCTTGCATGCTTGTGAATCTCGCCAGCAGTCTTTTGGTATCTCATTCTATAGAACCATCTATACACAATTCTTCGATGGTGCTGAATATTTCACTTGTATGATAATTATTTCCAGTCCGCTGAGAGGAAACTGGTATACATCTGTCTACAATTTCGTTAACATCGTCCCAGTAAACATATTCTGGAAGTCTCCCACCTTTCTAAGTAGATCGAGACCAGAACCTATTTTGACCAACACAACTATGGATTCTCCTCATGCTCCTCAATCAGTTCCTCACACAACTATGCAGTCTCCTCACATCTCAACCCCCTTTACTTATGCTGAGCATGGCTCCCCACATTCTCCTCACACTTCACACATATCTCCTCATGCTCCTCCTCACATGTCTCCTCATGCTCCTCACATGTCTGCTCATGCTCCTCACATGTCTGCTCACGCTCCTCACATGTCTCCTCATGCTCCTCCTCACACTCCTGACATATCCATATCCTCCACTCATGTCTCCACCCTCTCTGCATACCTCACGCCATCCACTAACAAATTCTGCACGCTTAGACCTCCTTGAGGACCACCACGTTTCGTTTGTCATTTGTTTTGTTGTGTGGAAACTATGTTTCATTAATTTTACTATTTTATGACTTACAAATTTAGCTATCATACATTGAACTTAAAATAATATTAATATCCAGTCCACTCACATCAGTTTTTTACAATGACTTATAGTTTTCATACTATGTGTAGTAGGATTTATATAATTTTTTATACTGTGACTAAGTATTCCTCACTTCCCCCTTTTTTTTTTGTATGTTAACTTTCAAGCTACAGGAACCGAATTGAACCAACCAGTTTCAGCCTAAAAATTACCTAAGGCGAACCACCAAGCATGACTTAATTTGACACGATGTAATCCGTCCCCACACCATGTTAAACACTTAACATACATATCTCAGACAAAATTTCCGCCACAAAGCACAAGCCATACATAAAATCTGTATATATGTAAAAATGAAAGCTGACTGATTGACTGACTGACTGACATATCAAACTGCAGCCCAAACCACTGGACCTAGAATTGTGAAATTTTTTGTGGGGGGTTCCCCTCAGGTCATCAGCGAGCACAAAGAAGGGATTTTTCGAAATTCGACTTCTAAGGGGGTGAAAAGGGGTGAAATGTGTTTCCGAAGAAACGTCGATAGAGCTTGAACCCAACGGCCTATCATCGTGATTTTTACTTTGATAAGACACTCGTAAAAATGCATATTAGCCAATTGAAGGATTTTTCGAAATTAAACATTTTAAGGGGTGAAAAGACCTTAAATGTGTTTCCAATCAACTATCGATATCTATCGAACCCTTCGGGATAGAGCGTTGATATTCACTTCAAAATATTGCTTACGTTAATACCCAAAAAGTAGAGAGGTTTTTTTTAATTCGACCCCCAGGCAATAAAAAGGGGCAAAATGTGTTTTTTATGAATCGTCTATATCTTTGAAACACAATTGGCTATCGTCATGATTTTTACTTTAATTGGTTATGTATACAAATGTCTATGACAGGACTTTAAGAGTTTCTAAATTCTTTAATTAATGGGGTGAAAATACGTGAAATGTGTTTTCGATTAACCCTCCGTATCTATAGAACCAATCGAGATATCTAAATGCTCTTTGCTTTTGTAAGTGTCCTATGTACCATTAAAATAAATTTTCCGAATTCGGCCCTAAACCGATTAAAAAAGTGGTAAATTGTGTTTTCGATTCTCTATCGATATATATAGATCCCAATGATTTTTATATAGCGACGTCATTTTTGTTTACGATTGATGCTTACTCAAATATCTGAAAAAACATTTTCACGAATTTTTTAAATTCGCCACCTAAGGAAGTGAAAAGGGGTGAAAAATGTTTACAATTAATCGTCGATATATCTTGAACCCAGTGGGCTAATGTTGTGTTTTTCACGTCCGCGAGACATCTATAAAGTATTCTAAAATGTGATTAAAGGGTTTTTCGAAATGTACTCTTTTAGGTGGTGAAAAGACCATTAATATGTTTTAGATAAATCCTCGATATCTATCGAACCCGTAGAGATATACAATTAATTTTTGCTTCAGGAGGATGATTACAGAAATTATCGCAAATGGTTTCAAGATTTTTCGAAATTCGATTTCTCAGTACTGTGTAGGGGTTATATGTGTTTTTTTTTAGTGAATGATCGATTTTGATTCGACTGAACGACCTAGCGATGTGATTTACACTTAAATTGGATACTTACAAATTTCTAATATGTGAATCTAAAATATTTCGAAATTCGTCACCCAAAAAGGTGAAAAAACACAAAATTTTTTTTCCATCAACTCACGATATCTATCTAACCAGTAGCGATATTGAGGTGTTGTTCGCGTTAGAGTGATGCTTACGTAAGTATTTTAAAATATATACATATGTAAGTTTTTTTTTTTACTTTGTAAGATAACGTGATAATTAAGAATAAAACTAAGTTGGTCAACATAAGGCAGAAGATCAGAAAAGCAGAACCGAGCAGCGAGAAATAACCTTTACAGGAGTTTCACCCTACAGTAACCCATCGATATGTGGTGTTGTACAACCTCTATGATCCCGGGACATTTTTAAATTAAAATTTATTTTCATGAATTATTTCGACGTTACGTGACGCAGTTGTTTGTTACTTAGGTCTAAATTACGGGAGGTTCTGGGCTAAAATTTCGTTAAAAGCTGCGTGCGAACGTTCAATTCTAACACACAAAAACTACAAGGTAGAACGAATTAGAGCAATTTACATGTAGTCGTTTAGAAGGGGAGAAATTGCAGTTCGCTTTCCACTCAGGTATCTCTACATCAGCTGACAAATCGTCAGCATACTGCCGAAAGTGATTTTTTAAGTCATGCATGTTATTTTGTTTAAAATCACTATTGAATTGTAGATATTAACAAAAATGTGGTAAGTTACTATACTGTGACACAACAGTACGAAACGACGAATATACTTTAAACTTGGGCAATTGTTCGTGAACAACATATACATATTCCTAGCATTTTTATTATTTTATCTCATTTTGACTTGGTCACTTTTGGCAGTAAACCGATGATATATCACCTTACTAATCTCAAGTTTGGGGCACCAAATACGTTTCCGCGAAACCTTTAACCACTGAAACTTTGTAGTGGCATTTAAGTCCAAATGAATATTTTGAAAATATATAATTGAGGGCACCGTCACCAATGGTTGTGAACAGGGTAAATCAGATGTTTTTCATTCGATTAACCTCTTACTTTAAATTGGCAGGGCTACAAATAAGGCCCAGGCGAAGTCGCTGTTATTGGCAGGGACAATCTTAAAACTGCTTTTCGCGTGGACAGTTATAGCTACTTATCCTGCTGCAGAATTAGTTCAACATTCTAACACTTCTTGACTGAAGTACCAATCTTGTATACAAAGAGGTTTTTTAATTAAAGTAAACATTACCGGTTACGAATAATACTCACGAGCAAAGCCGCGTGGGACTGCTAGTAAATATCACTGAAAAAAATCATTATTAGTCACTGCAAAATATTTTGTTAAAATGGACCTCACCAAATTTTTTTGTAGTGGTAAAAAAATGTTTATGTACTTACTGCAAAACTTTATTGGGGACAGCAAAATTTTTTTGTGGTCACTACAAAAAAAAAATTGGTAAGGTCCATTTTTTACAAAATATTTTGCAGTGACTAATAAGTATTTTTTTCAGTGCATAATTTCAAAACAGCGAACCATTATAATCAAAAGAAACTCATCAACCACAAAATGAACGACAGACACAATCAAAATACAACCAACGTAAAATCACAATCACATCCATAGTTTTCTATGCAGACACCAATATGAGAACAGTACAACGCACTGCAAAAACAATACATAGCACTACAAGAACAGTACATAGCACTACAAGAACAGTACATAGCACTACGGGCAACGCACATAACACCACAGGCACCGCACATAGCACTGCAAGAACAGCACATAGCAGCACAAGAACAGTACATAGCCCCACGGACACCGCACATAAAACCACAGACTCCGCACATAGCACCGCAAGCACCGCACATACTACCGCAGGCACCGCACATAACCCTGCACAGAGCAGAGCAGGCATTGCCACATGCACCACTGTACTGCAAACACAATCATCCTCTTTCCATTACCATATCTTCCAACCGCCAGAAGTATATACACTGAAGGCATTGGAAATGTCCCTCACCTGCTATACAAATCTCTACACCCCTGTAAACATATCACCATATGTATGTATCCGCACACATAGCAACACATCAGCCCCACATATGCATACGCATCTCTCTCTTTAGTTTATACATGCTCAGACTTCAACACATGTTACGCCCTCTTCAGAGGCTAGACATGAGAAGCACATTTAGATTAGAACTATAAGCAGTGGCGTTGAAACCAATGATATTTGAAGATTACAGAATGCCCTGTTGTTGGCCTTTTTTTTTGTAGGGAGTCCTGGGGAAGATAACAGGCAACTTACCTGCTCCAAACACTCCAAACACTGTTACCTCATACTCATCTTCACAGGTGTGTTATTGCAGACGATTCAGCAAAGGTGGTGTGGGTGGTGGTAGTAGTGAAGGTAGTGATGAGGTTGATGTTTCTTGAGAAGTCCTTGCAATGGCACTATTGTACAGTTCGTCGAGCATTTCGTCACTGCTGACATCCCACACATGTATTACACTCAACATCTTACAGCAAACCGAAGCCCCCAAAGAGCCCAGGATAGACTACTCCTTTATAGACTCCCAGTATTCATCCCCTATCTTCCAGTCAGTGTGTTGCAAGGCCACCCTCCTCTCTTCCTGTGGTCATACATCTATATAAGCACCTCAGGACCGACTACAAGTACCATCAAGTCAGGTCTCACCTGCGCACGATGGGGTGTAGCATTACTCAAGGATCGCAGCTAAGTGTGAGAGTCGCCCATCTTCGAGCTTAATAACCCAGGCCATCAGACACCTGCACAGTCCAGCGGCCCTGCAGGGATGATGGCGTGCCGTAACCCAACAAAATTATCGCCTCAAGTTCTAACATGTTCAAAATTTATGTTTATACTTAAGAAATAACACCTTACATTATTTAAATGCAATGTTCGATTGTTCGATTTGCGAATCCAAACGTCATATCTTGCATAGAACACAAGCCAGCACACTAATACTTTATTTCCTTTACTCTTCAACACTTTCTCGACTAAATGTGTGTTTGGCTACTTGGTAACTTGAATTTCTTCGTCGTAGAATCTCCCCTTGAAAATTTTTGATTCCATGCCTCTAATGTAGTAGACCCTGGGTCCGTAGTGGCGAAAGTTGACAAAATTAAAACATTTCAGTCATCAAGTTTGATGGTGTAGTGTTTAGTAAATGTTTTCTTTACTCATAGTATCCAGACATAGTATCTAACCGTAACTTTAGGTTTGTGCAGGCTTACTTTCTTCTAATTTTCATGAACCATTTGCAGTAAAGTGCTGTCCTTGTCATCCACAGGCTTAATATTCGTGCCCTCTATGTACTGTGTGATTATATTTTGACGCAAGCTTGAGCAATATATCCACCCACTTGTAGCTTCCTTGTAATAAACATTTTTGATCCACATTTCATTCTACAAAGTACAATTAAATTGTACGACGATACTGGCCTTCGTGCCACTGTGGGTAGAGTAGTGGTTGTTTTATGTTTTGGCATCAAGGCTTAAAATGACTGAATGTAGAATTTTTTGCAGAGATCCACATGAGGAACTTACGACGGACCTCTATCTTGTAAGTATAAATAAAAATTAGACTAACAATGATATTGTTATTCACATATATACTTGTGACAACTCCTGGGATTATCGTTGCAACTTTGGTGCCTGTGGTGGAAGCGAAGAGAGCAACGATGACTAGAAGGCTGCCTTCCCTGATGTAAAAGGTGAGAGAGAGGAGGAGGACGACGATGGCGAGGAGGAGGAGATTGCTAGTTCACCATGCCTATCTCAGAACGACTCCAGCATCAATAGAGGGATTGATCCACATTTGGATGTATGGAGGATCCTCGACACAGCAAATGTACATACCCATCATTCTCTGAATGGCCAGCATGAGAGAAGTCGTGCCTGGCGAGCTATATTCCAGCATCATGGATGAAGCCTCAGCTTGTCAAATATCGTAGGTTTCACCGCCACCGTTTAGAGTTATAATCTAAATGTGCTTCTCATGTCTAGCTTCTGAGGAGGGTGTAACATGTGTTGAAGTGTGAGCATGTATAAATTGAAGAGACAGATGCATATGCATATGTGGGGCTGATGTGTAGCTATGTGTGGAGCTACGTACATATGACGATATGTTTGCAGGGTTGTAGAGATTTGTATACAGGGTGAGGGACATTTCCAATGCCTTCAGTGTATATACTTCTGGCGGTTGGAAGTTATGGTAATGGGAAGAGGATGATTGTGTCTGCAGTACAAAGATTGGTGCCTGTGGCAATGCCTGCACTGCTATGTACAGTGTTATGTGCGGTGCCTGCGGTACTATGTGCGGTGTAACTTGCAGTGCTTGCTGTGCTATGTGCGGATCCTGCGGTGCTATGTACGGTGTCTGTGATGTTATGTGTGGTGTCCGTGGTGCTATGTGCGATGACCGCGATGCTATATGCTGTTCTCGTGGTGCTATGTACTGTTCTTGCGGTGTTATGTGCGGTGCCTGTGGTGTTATGTGCGGTGCCCACAGTGCTATGCACTGTTCTTGTGGTGCATTGTTCTGTTCTCATATTGGAGTCCGCATAGAAAATTATGGATGAGATTGTGGTTTTACATTGGTTGTATTTTCATTGTGTCTGTCATTCATTTTGTGGTTGAAGAGTTTCTTTTGATTATAATGGTTTGCTGTTTTGAAATTATATGTATATATATATAATTTCAAAACAGCAAACCATTATATGTGTATATATATATATATATATATATAATGTATGGTTTGTGCTTTGTGGCGGTATTTTTGTCTGAGATATGAAATGTCTTAGGGGTTTGGTTAGTGTATGTAAGTTTCGTTTGGTGATGTATATGTATGTAGTTTGGTTATATATTTTTAATTTGCCTTTACTCTTTGTTTCTTGTGTTCTTATGGTGAATATAATACGTTGTGTGTATGTATATACTAGGAGTACTGATATAATGAATAAAATGACGGTTTATATTGTTGTTTCAGAGGTAGGGAGTAGTTAGCTCCGTTGTTAGATGACAATTTTGTTGGTCTCTTTATGTAGACTATAGCTGTAGAAGTTGACTGCTGCCCTGCTCTTGTGGATATTGAATGGTACCTTACATCCTTGAATGTTTGGTAAGATTTAGGTAATGAAATTACAATAGATGGGTTGGTTGGTATGTTTCGTGATATTGGTGGTTTGATATGTATGACTGCTTTAGGATTTAGGTTGGCGTATTCTTGAATTATGGTTGTGTAATGTTGCTGAATGTTCCTTAATTACAGTTAATGCTAGGGTTGCTATGATGGAAAGGTTTGGCTTCTGAGATCAAGTGAAGTCTATTAAGGGGAAACTGATCAGGGAGGTTGAGTTGTGTTATGAGTAGCATCTGAAATATAATGATAGCTCGAGTGGAATGGTGGTTTGATCATGTATGTTTGTAAATTAATTAAAATATACTACAACAAATTACAATATAGTGCTAGTGTAGTGAAATTTTATGTAGAAATTTGGAAACATTGTTAATTAACTTCCTACTGTAGGTTAAGTGTTTAACATGGTGTGGGGACGGATTACATCGTGTCGAATTAAGTCATGCTTGGTGGTTCGCCTTAGGTAATAATAAGCTGGAACTGGTTGGTTCAGTTCGGGTCCTGTGACTTGAAAGTTATTATAAAATAAGCGGGATGTGAGGAATATTTTAGTCACAGTATAAAGAATTATATAAAGCCTACCACATTTGGTATGAAAACTGTCAGTCATTGTAAAAGTCTGATGTGAGTGGACTGGAGACGAGTATTATTTTAAGTTCAATGTACGATAGTTAAATTTTGTAAGGTATAAAATGTAAATTAATGAAACACAGTTTCCATACAACAAAACAAATGACAAATGAAATATTGTGATCCTCAAGGAGTTCGGCGCATGCAGAAATTGTGAATAGATGGTGTAAGGTATGCAGAGAGGGTGGAGTCATGTGTGGAGGATATGGTGATGTGAGAAGGGTGAGGAGGAGCATGAGGAGATATGTGAGGAGCATGAGGAGACATGTGAGGAGCATGAGGAGCATGAAAAGTTATGAGAGGAGCATGAGGAGATGAGAGGAGCATGAGGAGCATGTGTGGAGTTATGATCAGCATAAGTAAATGGGTGCTGAGATGTGTGAGGAGACTGCATAGTTGTGTGAGGAGTGCGCATAGTTGTGTGAGGAGCTTGTTGAGGGGCGTGAGGGGAGAATGCATAACTGTGTGAGGAGTGCACATAGTTGTGTGAGGAGCTCATTGAGGAGCATGAGGAGAATGTATAGTTGTGTGGGTCATGCATAAGTTCTGGTCTCGATCTACGTAAGTAAAAGGAATACAAGAGATTTCCAGAATATGTTTACTGGGTTGGTGTTTACGAAATTGTAGACAGATGTATACCAGTTGACGCTCAGTAGACTGGAAATGGTTATCATGCAAGTAAAATATCCAGCACTATCGATGAATTGTGTATAGATGGTTCTATAGAATCAGACACTAAAACACTGCTGGCGAGCTTCACAAGCCTGCACGGTGAAACTGGCCTCGAATTATAGTGTGGGTATTTGGTTTGGAAGGCTTGTATCAGGTAGACTTGGTTCAAATAATTCTTTATGACCACAAGAATAAAGGCTACAAGTTCATGCTGACAGTTATTGACTGTTATGGTCAATATGAGTGGGCAGTGCCAATAAAAATTAAGGGTGGTGGGGATATAACAAATGCTACGAACATTGTTCTGCAAGATAAAGGTCAGAACAAGAATCTACATACTGACTTCAGCAGCAAATAATTCTTGAACTCATCATTTCAAGCACAGACGTCAAAACATAAATTAAACCATTACCCTACTTCGTGATCTTAAGGTTAGTAACGTGAACACTTTAATCGTACTTTGAAGAATGAAATGTGGAAAAAATTTTCGGCACAAGGGCGCTACAAGTTGTTGGATATATTGCCCAAACTTGTGTCAAAATATTATAATCATAAAGTACATCGAACTACGAACATGAAGCCTGCAGGAGTCAAGGACAACTGTTTACTTCACACTGCTTATAAAAATGAGAAGAAACTGCACCTGCACAAACCTAAAGCGAAGGTTGGAGACTATGTAAGGATATCGCGAGTGAAGGGAACATTTAGTAAAGGTTACACATCAAACTGGAGCACTGAAATATTTAAAGTGGTTAAGATTCGCCACTACGATTCAAGGACCTACTACCTAGAAGATGCAGTAGGAAAGGCTATTCGAGGAGGGTTCTACGATAAAAGAAATTCAAGTTACTAAGTATCCAAACATGGTTTTGGTCGAGAAGGTACTGAAAAAGAACGGCAATATGGTTTTTGTGCAATTGCTGGGGTCCGATAAAAGCCACGACAGTTGGAATTGTCAATCAGAAGTTATGTTTACATAATATGAATTCATATTTATGAAGGAATAAATAAATGTATTTTTTTTAAATTGAACTTTATAAGTATTAATAATTTGTAAATGTTTGTTTACTGGTAATGTTATAAGACTGCTACTGGGGTGCCTGGAAGGCAGTCTGTGATGACAGCACATGCAAACTTTGAACAAGTTAAAACTCGAGGCGATGAGCTGGTCGGGGTAAGGCATGCAGTTTCTTCATCTCGACTTCGCGAGGTGGTGGACTGTTCGGGTGCTTTTGGCTTGCGTCATTAAGCCCGGTGATTCAAGACTACTGCGTGCAGCCACAGCCCTAGAGTCATGCTCCATGTGTGTGTAGAGACCCGTCCGATGTGCGAAGAGAGAGGATGCACACAGGGAGGCTGGCAGGTGTTTACACCTCTACCAGTTAACATTGCCTTATCGAGTGAGAAGGAAGTGTTCCGTGCCTTGCTAGAGGAAGACGTCGAAGCATTTATTAATATAATTCGTCTCACAAGGAGGCATATACTCCACTACCACTACTCATTCTGATTAGGCGCGACCGAAGCAGGTCGCCAACTCGTAGATCTGCTACACAAGTGCATCCATCTCTACCATTGCTGTGGAGCGATGAAGAGGACAACACTGCAGGGCTACCGAGTCCTGGTGTCTCCAAGGTCAAGGTTCTGCCCCTTCAGGATGACACGATGTGTACAACAATGGGCTCATCTATCGTACGAACCAAGGCTCTTGACGAAGTGTGCAATGATAGTGAACAAGAAGAGGAGGAGGAGGAAGTGACACTAACTGAGCTACATGCGGAGGTACAGTACATCTGTTCACGAAGGAGATAGCGTTGACAACCCACAATACTCGCCATTTGTGTAATTTTAATTGTTTTGTTCTAGAAGAAGTGGAATGGCTGCGAGGAGAAATGCTTAAGATGCGAGACAGTTTATTGAAAAACTTGTAGTGTTTTTATGATTGGGTACATAGAGAAATGAAAACAACAATGTAAATATTAGTTTTGGTAAACGAGTTTTCTGAAAGTTTATTTTGTGTATCTGTGATGCCTTTTTATAAACCTATCATAACTTTTTTAAAGAGCATGAGATGCAACAGTCCTTGTACACTATCAATATTTACATATCATACTATACACAAAGCATTACACTATAATTAATTACTATAAAAGGTTTAAAAATGAAATAGTTATGAATAAATGTCATGATGGTGATGCAGCAAGTAAGTATCGTACCTTCAAGACTTGTCTATCTCACAGCCTGGATGCACACATAAGAAATAAAATAATATTGATAATAGGGGTGAGAATCCTGTCTATCGTCCTTTTAACACTCAAGCAGTATGGTGGAGTCGAATCAAGTGAGTAAATAGGAAATAAAGATGGCTGCCGACTACGACACTATCAACCAAGGTGATGTACAATGGGAAACAAGGAAAGGTCGGTGGGTGGGGAGTTAAGGGAGGGAAGGAGGAGGAATGGGATATGAGGCTTGTACCTGAGGGACTGATGAATGAGAGAGCATGAGGAATGTATGACTGGAATGAGAGAGCAGGAGGAATGGTATATGAAGGTTATAGCTGGGCAGCTGATGAATGAGAGCAGGAGGAAACTATGAGAGGAATGAGAGGGCAGGAGAAAATAAAAAAATTATCGAGGCTGTAACCAAGATGGCGACCGGAAGTGACAATCCAAGATGGCGGCCAGAAACAATATGGCGGTGATGATGTAATCCCAGATGGCGGACGTGAATCTACAAATCCGCACCCACAACCCACTTGTCCCAGAATCGACCAAAACCCTCTACTCACAATGTAAGTTAGTGCTGCAGTGGTCGACCATGTTTATACACATAACATATGTTAGTGCTGCAGTGGTCGACCACGTGTGTACACATACTGTATGTTAGTCAGTACTGCAGTGGTCGACCAAGTTTGTACACATACAGTTTGTAAGTGAATGCTGCAGTGGTCAACCATGATTGTACACATGCCATATGTTAGTCAGTGCTGCAGTGGTCGGCCATGATTCTACACATAACGTACGTTAGTCAGTGCTGCAGTGGTTGACTATGTTTGTACACATACAGTATGTTAGTGCTGCAGTGGTCGACCATGATCTTACACATACACTATGTTAGTCAGTGTTGCAGTGGTCGACCATGTTTGTACACATACAGTTTGTAAGTGAATGCTGCAGTGGTCAACCACGATTGTACACATACCGTATGTAAGTCAGTGCTGCAGTGGTCGACCATGTTTGTACACATACAGTATGTTAGTCAGTGCTGGAGTGGTCGACAATGTTTGTATACATACAGTATGTTAGTGCTGCAGTGGTCAACCATTTTGTTCACATACCGTATATAAGTCAGTGCTGCAGTGGTCGAC
>PNEQ01107335.1:0-22143 GCA_003012365.1 Medauroidea extradentata | reverse complement strand
TAATTACTCTGGAGGAAAGTACTGACACTAGAGTGTTTTGTGTATAAAAAAAAGTAAGATTTAGTTGAACTAAACATACACGAAAATTCGTTTGTATAAGACTACACTGTACATGATGGGATTATAACTTAAGCAGTGTTAAGAAGTAACGTGAGACTCGGTTTCGAATGTATAATATAACGATAATTTATTGTTAAGTTTGACGGAAACTGGTTTATTAAAATCAATATGTTACAAATGTATACATTTTGAGCTTTAGGTTTGACAAAGGAAGTGGTGACTGGCTTATTTTATTTTATTCTTCTTCTTGGTCTTGGAATTGGTTCTTATGAAAGAGTCTTCCATGATTTGCCAGTGATAAGTAATAAGAGTACAGGTACAATGATTGTACCTGAAAAAAATTTTTTCACTAAAATGTAAATAATAGATGAACAAAACGTTTATTTGAGGTTACATTATCTTGATGTGAGAGTGCTGAAAACAAAAGAATCTGCATAGTTATGAAATCTACACTGTTAAGAAATGAAATGGTGTAGATAACTTTCGTCACAGAGCACCATATATGTGACAATCTTATAAGATGTAGTTCTTTAGGAAGCTACAGGCTCGCTCTCGAAAGTAGCGACTGAAATAAACATATGAAGTCTTTCTGTAAGTTATAATCACAAAAATATTGAGCTTGGTTTATACCTATTCTGTAAAGGAGAATGAATTTCGAAAAGAATTTTCTAAAAATCATAAGGGGTGTGTGGTCTGGAGTGCTGCATGTATGTTGCAGTATGAGTGAGAGTTTTTATGAAATAATGAGAATTAGCACTAACTTAATTGTATGATAGCTGTCAAGGGAATAAGGTAAAGATATATATGGTACAAAGGGACGGAATTAGCTATTTTATTATTGATTGGAAATGGGTCATTTCAGTGTGGTTAAGTAGAACTGTATACATGTAATAGTAATTTGGATTAGAAAGCGACAGGGACTTTTTCATTGCTTGAATGGTATTTCTTTATTACTTATAACGTGAGCGGGGTGCGGGCATACAGTTGATATTACGTACGATCATGCACTGATTTGTGTGTGTTGGTGTGTGTGTGCGTGCTTGATCATGCGTTAACTTGCTCTGTTGAAGTGCGTGTGTGTAGGGGAAGGGGGGGGGGCATAAGTTCGAGTATGATCTTGCTCTGCTGGACAAGTGCATGTGTAAAGTTATATTCGTGTATGAACTTGCTCTGCATGTGAGTTTGTGTGTGAGTATAGTAAAAGTCTGTATGGTCGAGCTGATACAGGACAGAAGATATTATTGTTAGAAAATATTATCTTTGAAGATTAGAATTATGTATCTAGGTAAAGTATGCCGTATATACTAGTATTTTTACGAAAAATGTTAGATTTAATAAATATAATTTATTTATTTCATGATATAAGCTGAAACATTTTAGCATGGTATGTATAATTCAATATTATCCGAGTATTTATGAATGATAGTTTCTTTCAGGATGGTTGCAATAGGAGATAATGTTGATGTATACAAGACATTTATTTGAGTACCTTAATTGACATAAGTGACTGATCGGGCCTTCAGAATATATTATATGTTCGTTACGTTACGATTGAGTGCCGTGACAGCATCGGATTTTACTCAGTGTAATGATTCTAAGTCATGGAATGTTCAGTGTTATGGAGAAATTTTTATGACTGTTATTTATGAAAACCAAGTGCTACACATTAAGTGCGTTGGTCTAGTAATGACAGGATTTAAGGTACAAAAATTGGATAAATTCATAGTAATAATGTGACTTCGGAAATAAATGATCAAATGTTACATGGAGAATGATTTGGTTTGAGGGATATTTCATTGACTTTTACATGAGTTTTAATAAATTGTTCCAATGGAGTTTTGTGTGTATTGCCTGACTGAGTAATATGCCTGATGTAGTACAAGTGAGTAATGAAGGCGCGTTTGTCTAGATGAAAATTGAGTTTTATTTGATGGATGAGAACGAAATGTTGGTTTGAACGTCTTAGAAAAGTTTAGCGAATAAATATTATCTGCTATGTTTTGACTGACATGAATGTGTACTTGTACATGCAACATGTGCCAGCTAATGATATTTGGTATAATAGGGACGGTTTTTTGGTTGTGTTAATTTATATGATTGAAAGGTGCAGTGTATATATTCGTGTGGTATGGTTATCAGATTTAACATTGGAAAAATGTGATGACATTTATTTAACGTAAAGTAGCGAATAGTTTACTAAGTGACCTGCCTCGGTTAGTTAATGAATGCTGAGATAATATTGAAGTGTGTGTTATGTATGGATGAAAAAATGCTTTAAGAAGTATGTTTTTTTTATGCATATAAATCTAAAATGATAACCTGATTGTAGCTTTGACCTATCTTGATAATTTAGTAGGTAAACGATTATTACAAGTGTCGCTGTGTTATGGTGCTTGGTAGCGCTTAACAGTAGGTTAGATAGATAGTAAGTAATATTTGACTGATAGTTAAGGATGGTTACATGAAAGATTGAAGATGAAACTATAGATAAGTATTGTGGCTATGTTTACTGATGACTGCATGGAAGGTATGTTAGTTCGACATGATTTCGAGCAGAAACTTAATTAAAGATGTATTCTTTAACGCTTCGTATTTTTTTATTTTTTGCCATGTACAAAAACGAAACAAGAATTAAAGGTGACTATGTAGGTAATTAAATTAATTATAAATATCAATGATATTTATAAAGTAGAAGGTAAGTTAAAAAAACAAAAGTGTGGAACTTGTGAATAAGAAAAGACTTCGCAGGAGGAAAATATCTTATGTTGTATGAAATACAACGGTTTCGTATCATTGGTCTAAGTGTGCGACGATCTTCTTAACACAGACATGACTTTTGTTGAATTTGAAGACAAGTTAGCTAGAAAAACAAGTTTGGATATCTAGAGATGGCAAAATACTGAGCCCAACATATGGGACGGGGCAGAAAGCTTTGATTAGCTTATCGTATGTGCCCGACGATGTGTCATGTAAAGCTTAATTTTTTACACTATATTAAACATGATTTTTACCAACTGGTATATTGATTCAAACCACCGTGGCGCATAAAAAAAATGCACGCAACTTGTTCAGAATTTAAAAAAAAAATTCTACTGTTAATGTGTTTTTTAAAGCCAAGCAACCGTTTGTAAATTATAGACTTGTAAACTCACAAAGTTATAAGTTTTAATATTCTCCACTACAGATATTTAACTGGCTGGCCAGAGCTGTGTGTCTCGAGTCGACACGTTCACACCATCCACCCACCATCCTAAGCCTACCAGACTCCTTACCGGCCGTATGTGTAGTGTGATCAGTCTCTGTCTCTCTCTCTCTCTCTCTCTTGTCTCTCTTGTCTCTCTAGCACAGACGCTTCCAGCAGCCACATGCAATTTAAGTAAATGTACTTTAATTTATTCGATCTGAATTAATTTCTTAAAAAAAAGTTGTCATGTTATTGAAAATAATCAAATATACGTGTTAGTCTCGTTTAAAAATATTATTTTTTCGCAATTGTTTACCTAGACAAATAAAATTACATAAAAAATCGTATTTTTGAAGCAATTTTGTAATTCATGGTAGTTAGAAATATGATGGACTCTGATATTAATGTGCAAGGTAAAAATGAACCATGGTTATGTTTAAATAGAAAATAATACTGAAGAGTCTCCTTACGATTTTGTTGTACTCTAATTAGTTTAATGAAAGTTATGTTGTTGTCTGACTACGATATGTAGGGTAGAAAGGAGGGGTCGTGTATAGTTAAGACGAGCAAAGTAGAAAAATCTGTTCTGTATATTAGTTGTACATTGATGGATAATGTAAGTAGTTTTATATAAATTTTTTACGTATGGAATCGTTAAGAATGGTTATGGTCAGAGAGAAATTTTGGTCAGCGACAAACATCGAAGTCTTTAGCACTGGAAGAATGGTTAGGTTTTAATCTGACTGTGAGATAGGAACTTGAAATGAAATAAAGACGTATTAGAACTGTAATACATATGGAAGAAACTCTTATAGACATGGAATAATGAAATTGGTTTAAAATGTACATACTATGTACGAAAGTGAATGAAAAAAAGACCTGCACATTTACACATGATCATTTTTACTCTCGCTGAATAGTATATAATGTATTTTACATACCCGTTTCGCTTCGTATATGATGTATGTTGATGGTGGAAAATTACCGTCTATACTGGACAAGATCTTCCATTTTGAATGATAATAACACTAGCTAATGAAACCTTACCCTACGTAGAATGTTACAAACTACTGTCTGTACCGTAACCTTCTACAGATATGTCCTTCGGTAAGTGGCGAGATGTATTTTCATAAAGTAAAACGTATACGTAATTTAAGTTGAGAAAAATTTAGTATCTTGGTTCGCATGACGAGACAAAATGACACGAACTACAAAGGGTTGCGTTCCTTTATCTATCAAACGATATTATTTTTATAATAGCAAAGAACTGTGAAATGTATATATGAATACACTTGAAAATAAAACATGCAATTTGGTAACAAACATGTATGCAGGACTGGATATAAGATAAAAGGATGAAACTTATATCAATGACTGAAGTAAGTATACGAATAGCAGTAGTCGGGAGAGGTGATATTACAATAGTGAAGAGGTAACATCACCTCCAGTGAAGATGAAAAATATTCGTGTGTGTTCTTACTGCAAGCATGTATTTATGAATAAATAATCGGTATGTGTGTGAAGTCGGATGACTTTAACGTATATAATCGTAGTATGTACCAGTGAGAAAACTAGGATATCTGAATTTGACAAAGCAGCAACTTGAAACGGCATACGAGTTAGTAGTTGATAAGGTCTCTTCTCTGTAGCTATAAGTCGACATTTTAGGAAATTGTGAGCGTTATGTAGTTACGATTTAACTTTGTGAGAGTCGACGTCAACACCTTCTAGACACCAATGCAACTAGTGCTTCATGACATTCGCGTGTGGATACGCTGTATGAAGACAAGGAATAAGTAAATGTAATACAAACCATTGTCGTACAGCATATTGATGTTAGAACTGTAGACTGTATGCACGTATAGCACATAAGTACATATCATGATATTCTCCCTGGAAAGCAACAAGATTCGATGATGGAATGAACTTAGAAGAAAATTGAAGCTACTACGAATGATGTGTTAATGGTGAAGCCATCATTAATTTCTGTTTCGTATGTGAACAGCCCGTAATATTTGTTAATGATTTCAAGATACCCATATTGATTCTGTGACATGGATTTCAGTACATGTTGACGTGGTAGGGTTGGTGGTATGCGACGAAAAACATATATGAATAAGGACTGTTTGGTTTATTTTATACTAAGGGTGTTTGAAGTGCGGGCGCGAGTCCAGGTGTATTAATACGTCTATCCGTCTATTGGGAATATGACGAGATGATTACGACGAACATGTTGAAAGATGAGAAGCTAAGGCATCTACGGTTGTACATGTTACAGATATTTGTAATAAAAATGTAATTGTACTGATGTGTTTGGCTTTCTAAGGTAGTCTGAAGACATATACTGAAATGAAATCAGCATGGACTTACGTTCATTTAATCATAGTATGAAAGAAAATTCGGTTCGATAACCTTGAGTAGAGTTGGAAAATCACTGAGTTAAGAAATAAAATGTATGGTTGGAGTGCTATTACAATAAACCGGTACCGTATTAAGACACACATTGTAGGAAAGCGAACAGGACGAAGCATATACCACTGTATGATATTCATTAAATTGTATGAATAAGAGATGATTGTGTCAGGTTATATGCGACGTAACTTACCTTTGACCACATCTCACTTCGGAAATAAAAATAGAACAGTATGTGTTCGATATTTCCTGCAACTATTGGGAATTGTAGCAGTAAAGCAGAATTTTATCTACTTCAGTTAATATGTTATGACGAGATGTGCGCTCGTGTTGAACAACTTCGACTAGCACTGCGGTAGCTTTACCTCTGTTGGCGATATCTTCGCCGGTGATAACTACCGACATGAAAATGCCAATGTCGGCGCATGGGACTTCCTTGTCAAATCTGGCAATATATGTGACTGGGTCAACAAAGCATGGATGATGCTTCTGTTACGAGGCCTTAGTTTTGCATTGTGACGACATGAAGTTTATGAGTGCAATAAACTAAGGTTTTTTTGTAGCTTAAACAAGCAATACATGGACTTGAATGTGACAGTTTTGAAGTGAAGTCTAAATTTATTTTCAAGGTATGTAGTGTTTGTTTTACAAGTAGTTGATTATAGATTGAATGAACATAATTTTTTAAAATTAAGGAAACAGTGTTTTTTATTTAACTTGTGAGTTTGACGAGAGTAAATATTATGATTTAAATAATTTTTTCGTTTAAAATGTAAAGATAAAATAAAAAATAGTAATATATGACACCGAAGTAGCTGTTCTGGTATGAAAGCAGGCCAGTGATATGAGATTTGATGATGCATTTTTCATGACTGCGTGACTTCGTGTATATATAACTTCTCGCTACGCATAGAGAAAGTCATATCTGTGTATATGTATTGTATAAGAGTGTAACGAACAGTTCGGACAGGCTCTGACAGGACTGTTGGAGAGTGCTGGTAGGGTTGTGAGGGGGTATTGTAAGGGGGGATGGTAGGTGTAAGGGCATAGGGGTGGTGTGGTATGAATATGAAATTGTCCGTCTGTTTCTTCGATGGGGTGGTGCACGCCATGTTTGAATGTAGTCGAAGAGTCTTGCATATGTAACTGTACCGGAAAAATATGTTATTTTTAACATGAATAATTGATTTTATCGGAAATTTAAATAAATATTGCTAATTTGGTAGGAGTGTTAGTGTATACGATGAAGTTCTGTAGGAAATAAAGTCCGTGTAGTTATAAAAATAATATTTATCATAAAGTTTTGTAATAATTGATTGATTTTATTGGGTATCTATCGGATGTAGCTAAGAAAGAAGTTATGTTTAAGTAGCATTCATTAATGGCATTTAAATAAAGTTTTAAAATTATTTTAACAATAATTAAAAAAATTTTAAATTTTAAAATTGATCATCAATACATAGTCTGAATCGATGGTTGTAACTACTTACGGTCGTCTATCTGTTATGTTAAGACATGGGTGACATGCTGTGTAGTGAAAATTATATAGGAAATAATGTTTAGACGATGGGTAAGAAAGTGGTGGTAAAGTTGGGTGTGGGGTGTGGAGGGAGGTGTAGTAGTTTGAGCGGGTTATAACATGAGTGTTGGTGAGAAGGGAAAGTAGGAGAGGGGGAAATTCATCACGTGACTAAGAGCCAATTAAAATAAAGGAATGGGTATTGGGAGGGGGAATAATTAATATATACATGTTAAAAAAAGGGGGGGGGGGCGTCAGTGTGTCGATGGAGCTCGTCGGGGTAAGACATGCCGGTAGTTGTTTGAATTAATTAATCTTTTTATAAAAAGTAGTTTTTTATTAAAAAGTTTTTTATTTAAACAGTTTTTATTAAAAATAATTTTATTAAAAAGTTTTTCATTAAATACATGCGGGTTTATAATGGAACGTGAAATCGAAAAATTTTCGGAAGAAACCCCAAGATGGCTGCCGGAAACAATATGGCATCCGGAAACATGATGGAGGTAATATTTTTTCGGAATTTTTTAAATTTTTTCGAATTTTTTTGGAATTTTTTTTTTAATTTTCGAAATTTTGGGAAATGTTGGTAATTTGACACTTAAGGTTCAAGGTCACGGTTAAAGGTCATATTCATCTAACATGGCGGTGGGGCCGTAACGTCACAACATGGCGGGGTGGCTTCTTATTCGGGTGGACTCCTCACACCGTCTCCATGTCCCAGAAGGAACCAAAACATACTACTCAAACACATTATACTATGCTTATTTTGGACCGCCAGTATAGTTGGAAAATTCCAACATCTATTTACATAAATGGCAACACCTCTCCCTACCTGTATCTCTCTTATTACATGTATTTCTTCTAAATTTTCTAACCCAAAATATTTTCTTCCCCACTTTCCAACCATGTTTCAGTTAGCACAACTACATCAACGTTTCTAAGAATGTGAAACAAAATTTCAATATTATCTAACATTTTTTTACACTTCTTACATTCATATAACTTCCTCATTTTCATGCAAATAAAACCTAATTATCTTCGCCATAGTTCAACACACTTGAAAGAAGAGTTTCTTAACAATTTACTACTCTACAATTAACCATTAATATACCTTATTTTCTCCTTTAAACCTACTAAGAGACTTGTGTGGTTATTACTGTTATTTCCCTAACTCTTCCAGATCCTTCAGCATTTTCTCGTTCTTTACCCAAATTGGGCGTTCGATATCTCCGCGTTTCACAAACACTTTGCAATCTTTCGTCCATATGTAGTTATAGCCAATGCGCCTTAAATCCCTTGCTTTTTTGTGAATGGACTTCAATGTATTGGTTAAATGTTCGTGTATATATCCAAACATATATATATATATATATATATATATATATATCCCACCATCTTGATATTGTCTGTTGTCAAGGTTTATTTTTTTTCGATCAGAAGTTGGTAGCGTTTCCATCTATTCACAAATCTTATTATGCTAGGGTTTTTTGTTTACTGTGGCATCATTATCCTCTAACCTGAAAATGAATATTTCGTATAACAACTTCGAAATATCATGGATAAACAGTACGCCTGAATCACTAACTGTTGAAGTGGTTACGTGATAAAATTCTAATATTCCGCATGTTTAGAGAGAATATCCTGCAATAGTGAAGTGACGTGATTTAATATTTGTAACCACGGTCTAAGAGGAAGAGGTCTTGACACTGCTTACGATCTCCAGCAAGAGAAAGTGACCCCCTTTTTGTCGCCGAGCGCTAGTAGTCATTTTGTGAAAGATTTGTCTCGTTTACATCTGGCGATGTTACAATTTTCACAATTATTTATATAAAGTTATGTTAATATGGTAAGCTGATAAAATATATATATGTTTCGTGTCGATAAATGCATTGGCATGGGTGGAACTGTTTATTATGTCGTCTGAAATAAATATTATGTACTATTGTTTTAGTAAACATATTCAAACAAAACCTTTTATTTCCTGCCCTACAAAATTTTAGAATAGTTGCAATGTGTGTCTACATGTAGAAGATTGAAAAACTAAATTGTATGGTTGAAAAAATGTGTTCCAATAAAAATTTACATTTCAATTTTTTTCTTCTATATAATACACGCAATTCCGATAACAACTTCCATTTTGAGCTAAGCCAAATACAAAACAAATCTTCCACTAAGCTACTACTAGCGCTCGGCGACAAAAAGGGAACCACATTATTCCTTAGTGACAAGACCTCTACCTTCATAGACCGTGTTTGTAACTTGCGTCCATGCGTCTAGGTTTATCCTATTTTCTAAGCGCCAATACTGCCCATGATTGTGATGAAATTGTGAACTATCTAGTAGTGGTTGTTTGGATGTAATTTTTTGTTTTTATATTCATTCGTTAACGTATACTTCAGGGAATGATTGGCCACGTTTATTGCAAATGTTTAGTTGTTTTTCTGCATTGTTATTTAGTAGGGCTGTGTACAAAATTACTGCATTATGTTTAACTGAAATATGTAATGTTTGATGGCGTTTTGTGTATATAATGTTAAATCTTAGACTCCTGACGATATTATAGCGAGCATAATTTTTTTGTCAAATTTAAGTTTACATCACCATCGTCACGTCACCGCATCTACATTAAGTCAAACATACGCTTTTGTGTTGCACAATGATTCATTTTCAACACATGTAAAACCAATCTTTATATACAATTCATCTGAAAATTAATAAAATCTTGTTCGCATATTGTTTTCATTGTACTAGATTCTGGTAAAACACAGCTGCCGAAGATGGCAGCCATTTGTGGAAGGTTGAAGATAAGACCACTGAGATGTTCCTGTGGCCAAATCATGATCACAGAAAAGCAACAGCAGAAACACTGGACTTAATCACCGCTCCCATGGTTCTTTCTTTAGGTTTCCACAACCAACCTAGAGAGTGTCAACCAATCTACAAACAAACAAGTTAAAATTTTTTTGTTTGTTTCTGAAACCTTCTAGTATGGGTGTTAAAAACAAAATATATCAGATAATGATTGCAATATAAAAAATATTTACTGTATATATGTTATTTTTATTTATCTTCCTGTTCTTTCTGAATAATATATAAATACTGTACAGACAATATTATTTCAAATACTTACTCAGGTACAAAGGACTGCCGAAGCATGACTAGATATACAATAAGTATTCAATACAGCGGTTAATAACAGCATGTAGCAAAGCCCGATAAATATATCAAGTAGAATATAATTTTTAAAAATAATCATAACAAAAAAATTTTCAAGCTGTTTCAATTTTAGGAGCTCGCAAACATTTCTCTACCTACAATTTACGAACTTTGGGAAAACCACAACCTTTAAGATCAATTAATGTTTTTTTAATTGAATTTCCTTGTAAACATGCTTAGTATTTTTTAAGTTAATTTCCTTGCAAACCTAATCAAAAATGGATACTTAAACTTCCAACCGTCAATGAAAAGCTTCAAGAGAAAATATACTTAAATAAGTCTTAATTTCATATTGAAAGTACCATTATGCAACCTACAATGCCTGGCATCTTAGCCATATGCCCTACCAATACTTAACTGAAACTAATTAGTTCCCTCTCTCCTCTACTTTCTCAAGAAGGTAGTGGGATCCAAATTTAAAGGAAAGTCTGTTAAAAAACCACGTTGCACATTGGTGATTGGCGCTTAAACGACCAGAAGCTTCTCTAACAATATCCAGCAACACTGCTAAGTTCCCTTCCTCTGCTGCATCGCCATTTACCCTCTCTGCCGACGTCACAGCGCAAATCAAACAACATACTGTATGTATGCCTTGAACTGGGAACACTGTAACAAGTATGTAATGGCAAAGGTACGTTGTTATTAAAATTCACGTAATTTTCCAACGTCTGACCGCAACTGACATCATGGGAATCCATGCCATCGCACACAAATACCAGGTAAACATTCAATAACTATAAATATTCGCTAGACGAAAATATGTCAATTTGTATTTTCCACTCGGGAAAATAATGCGTCGTAAACAGAAACGTTACCTGCAACACGAAGTCAAGTAGACACCGTCACAAATGTAAAATGCGCCGTTTGCGCATGCGCGAGCAGTGCAGAACTGTTTGCGCCGAGGGTCTAGTTCGGAGCAGATTCTGTGATTTTTGCACCGGTCACGTGACTAGTTGTACCTCGCAAGGAGCGTATTTAATCCCAGTGCTGTGCATCTCAGAGCAAATTATACGCTGCGCTGCCTAAAGACGATATTTAAGCTGGCCCCAGATGTCAGCTCCCGAAACGTCGCTACAAACTATATTAATAACCTACTGTCTTATAAGTTCTCTTTGTCCATTCATCTAATTTTTTTCTGCAGTGTCGCTTGTGCGGTCATTCTGCATTGGTGTAATTTTTCCATCGTGTTAGTTATTGTCTGTAGTAACTTAATTAATAAGGAAAACTGATCTGCACTTGCACCAGCCAACGAGGGAGAAATTAAATATGACAGACACAAGTTGGCGGGACACTCAGAGCCTCAGCAATTCCAATTCTCCTACCTGAAATTTAAGAGCCAATAAGAAACATCGTAACAACATCGTTCGCAACCTTTCGGGTACGATCAGGTCGACATCGGCTAACTGTTCACATTTATCCATGAGCCGAGCGCGGGTCTCACTTGTGTGTGTTTAATCTATGGCCACATGTGTTCTGTGGCAGCATTCTGCTTTAACCTGAAAGTGCCTGTTTCTTGTAACAACTTCGATGATTCAGTAACCGTCGCCCGTGCACGGCGGTTGTGCGTAGTGATAGCTGATATGTATTTATTAACCGTCAAGGGGGCGCACGTTACACAAAATGTGGTTCGCGAGTTTTTCACTGAGTGTAAAATATTACCCCTGACATGAGTGTTGATTACATAGCAATATAACGTTAATCAGATTCGGATCTAAAGAACGAGACGTATTTTAAGAACCAGAACTTAGTACGATGCCTACAAATGAAAATGACAGCTTAGCAGGTAAGTCCAGCGGCCAGTCCAGCATGACTCTGTATCCTGATGACAATCCAGGTGTCCATATGTAGTGTTCGTGGAAACTATAAACCAAAACATAGTGATTTACACCATATTTCTTTAGGAAAAGAAATTACATCCAAACGATTCTATTTGGCAACAAAGGGCGGGACCATCCCGATTAAAAATAATGTTCCGTACGAAAGAAGGCGTGAATTCATTCATGACATCTAAAATTTCAGAAGAACTTGAACTCAAGGTATCCATACCTATTACTCTCATCCAGAGGCAAGGCCTAGTGTATAGAATCCCATTAGAACACACAACCGACCACATTAGAGACGGATTGGAACCGGGACCCTACCGTGTCAAAAGTATTAAATGTTTAACGAAACTAATACACCGGAATGATGTTGCAGAACGTGTCCGAATTAAGTTGGTCTGTTTCACTTTTGAGGGACAGACACTATCACCTTCAATTATCATTTACAAGGATATATTTAAGGGTATACTACGTGTACAATCGGTACTACAATGTGGACGGTGTTTAAGATTTGGATACGTACAAAAGTTTTGCCAAGCAAAAGAAGTCCGATGCCCAGCATGTTTTGGGCCCCATGCATTTGACGAATGCCCACGCAAAACAAAACCAATCTGCGGCAATTGTAAGAATGATCACTTGGCATGTACAAGGCAAATTGCCCCAGCTGGGAAGCGGAACGAGAGATCAAACGATTGATGGCCCAACAGCTCGCACTTTGAAGCGAAGCAACGAATCCAAAACTATACCAACCAAATTCCATATTTCAATGAGAACGGCTGGACTGCACCGATCAAGTCCACTATTAGGATTAGAGCAGTTCCCACCCCTACAAGATACCAGACGAACGCAGCATATTCAGATTAAAGCCAGACACCATATTCAGGCAACCATATACAATCATGTTGTTGCAAATTCAATGCAAGTAACCCGAGAATCACCGGTTGGCCCGATAAGAGATAACGGATATACTGTCTGCGGGCGGAAACGTGGAATTTATGCCCAGCGTCAACGCATTGGTTTGGTTGTGGCTGGTGGCAGTGTTCCTAACTACGGGTGTGAATTCCTTCCCCTCTGTTTCTCCCCACATACAGATGAGCTGACAAAAGAAGTGGGAGGAGTAGAGAGAGAGGAAGATAGCTAGTGAAGGTCATATCGCTCCTTACGTTTCAAACCCCATCTGCCCAAGGAAATAACACCCGTCGTTACAGATTATCAAGCTACCAGCTTTAATCTACAAACTTGGCGTTGTGAGTGCAGTAAAAATATTCAACTTTTCGATGACAACGCAAACAAAAACATTTGTAAGGTCTACTTAACAATTAACTAATTACATGTTAAATAAAAACAGTTACATATTTATTCTAATAATATTAAAGTGTTGTTCAGTATCTACAGCTGAAACAGTAAATTTTTTTAAGGTTCTTAGCTAGGTTGGCTGCGTTTGAAAAATGACTAATCGCAACACGCTGCAACGCAGTTTGAGCACAGGAAGATAACAACCTCGACAGTATAAGGTAATGGTTTTGGTCTACAAAGTTTCACATATGAGTGCAAATTAAAAAGTAATAATTTTAGATCTATTGTCGATAATACAGCATGATGTCTAAATTCTATACATATTGCTCGATGTAGCAATAATCCAAATGAATATATATTTATGATATATATATATATATATATATATATATATATATATATATGTATATAATTAAAAGAACATTTATATTAGCGCAGTATAATATACTTTAAATAACAGTTCAGTCCCAAACAGACAATATACAAATACACAAAATGAAAAACTTAAAGATCATAAAACCATAACAAATTAATTGTGCGTATTGTTGGATTCATTGAAGCACTTTCAGTTTGCATTATGGAATTCAGCGCTTATAACACATTATCTACCATATCATTTTCAAAGTTTCCGAACATAGCAAAAGAATCTAAATTCAAAACATAGTTAATGCCTTGAAAAACCAGTGTACATATATAATTTTATGTTCAACATGTTTACACTATTAAGTGCCGGTTTCACAAACGATTGAACCGAATGCTTCGAAATCACCGAATTTCGGTGACTCAAAATGTTAATCTTGGTTCGTATATTGTTGTTGAGGTTATGCACAGCGTAAGGGGAACACGATTCATAAAAAAAATTATGTATGGGATTGCTTACTGCCAGAAATACTTCAACGTATAATTTTTTAAAATTAAATTAAATGCCTTTAAACCACTATATTTTTATTTAGATAATAAACATTTTTGTTTAAGATGGTCACATTGTACTGCACATCGCATTAGGCCAATATTAATGTTACTTGCAGTTATCCTATAGCATAAAAGACGTTTATAAATCATGAAAGATTGTTTTGGTTGTCAAAACAGACAATGGATGGCGAAAAATGGAATTTACCGAACATTAATACACTGTTCTACAATTAAATTATATATTCGTTAGCTTTTGGCTTATGTATATAATTTTAATATTTCTTTAATTAAACTGTAAATCATGAAAGTAAATGACAATACAACATTTATTATGCGTTATATTTTTTTTTCCAATAACACACATTTAAAAGTTGGCTGCATAATGAATTCCTACATAGTGATATAATTTTTATATCGTGGGTTGGGGTGAAATAGTTAATTTAACATTTAAAAAATTATTGCTACACTAAATCGCGCTTGCTAAGCTAAAATAACTATTTACATTTTCTGCTATCGTAAATAATTTCCTTTGACGAATACTATAGTCTCAGCATTTCAGTGGCATAGCTAGGATTTGCGAAATGAAAAAAAAAAATAAAAAAAAAAGGTAGGGGGGAGTTGACTTAGGAGTTTTATGAAGAGACACCAACCATTCCATACAAGGGGGGGGGGTTCCAGGCGGCGTCCCCCGGTAATTTTTTGGATTTCAAGGTATAATATGGTGTATTTTTTAGCAGTTTTCTTAATTAAATGTTGTACTGAATGTTGAATACTCTACAGGTAAAATGTAATTATTTTTTTATGTGAAATTTTTCCAATTTTTTGTGGCTAAAGGAGACGAATTTAATAAGGAATACAAAGCATAACTTTAAAGTGGGAGGGTGGTCCGGGAGTGCCTCCCCCGGAGAAATTTTAAATTTTAAGCTTCAAAAGACTGCTATTTTAACCGTTTCTGTAACTAAACATTAAATATTCTAAACACCAAAATACTATATTTCCCTATGTACATTTTTCTAATATATTGTGGCTAAGATGGATTTTATAAAATAAAACAGATCACTCCTTTTGAGCGGGGCGGGGGTGCGTTAGTTCTGTGCTGGGAAAATGTTAAATTTTCAGGTGCATAGTAGTGCTATTTTGGCACTTTTCGCAATGAAAAACTACTTTGGCTAGGAAAAAAAAGTGGTGATCATTATAAAGAAACACTAACAATGTACTTTTAGGAAGGGGGGGGGGGGGTCCTCCACGAAAAATTTTGAATTTGAAGGAGTAATAAAATAGTTCTATTTTTGGAGTTTTCGTAACTAAACATAGCATTTTCTACAGGGAATAATATAACTAATTTTTAATGTGAAATTTAAAAAAAATTTTTTAAAAATGGGGGGTTACAACCCTCAAAACTCCCATGTTCCTATGCGTTGAAACTCAGTTCAAGTAAACCCAGAATGCTTGAACCCAATCGCGGTTCGTTCTTTACAATGATCTCAGGATCACATTTAATCCTAGATCACAGGACCTCAGATTAAGGGGCAGTTTCGAGGTATTACAATACTGCATTTCAAATAATACAGAACTACAATATTTAATTCTATAGGCAAAAGTACTGACAATGGCACTCATATGTTCATTTACAGGCCCACAGATATATTCAGGAACAACTTTCATCCGAACCGCATACTTCAGTTAACATTTTTACTCATAACCTAGTAGGTAATTTAAAAAACCTCAATCTTCAAAAAAAGTTCAAATGTGTCGACTTGGGCACAAACTACGTAAAAAAAAGTTTCACATGAACATATTCAGGTATTACTACTGGATTTCCTAACTTCCATGTTCCTGGGGTAGCGATGATCAATTATCTCTGGAAGGAGACTTTCCATATAAAAACGAGTCAGTTTCTTAATAATTTTGACTTCCCAAAAAGTTTCGGTTTTTTTTTTTTTTTCAATCTTTTGGACTAGTGATCCACGTGGTGTCCAGAGAACAAAATAGCAATACTTTCGATTTGTAATGTGCATTTGCCCCTGTACTTGGTACATGTACACGTGTTCTTCCTTTAAAATCATTTTGCCGTTTACAATGTTACAAAATGTAACTTTCTTCTCTTTGACTGTTTCTTATGGTGTTAGCTTTGAGGCTCCAGTAGGACATTTAACTCCAAGAATTCCATCAACTCCAACAAGACCATCAGGCGATGCCGCGAGCCATGGGCAACCCTGATCGACAAATAAGCCACATCGAACTACCTACTCATCACTGTTAACTTCAAAATCCTCAATAGCATTTTTTTCAATTTCCAAACCATATCTCGTGGCTGCTGTCCCAGAAAACTTGCTGTACAACATATTTACAACAGACTTACCTCGTTTGGTGGATGTCTTCATTTTACATATTGTACCAAAGTGAGATGCTGTCAGTCGCTTGAGGCACTCCACTGTCCAAAGAAGAGAATCACTTTGACCCTTGGTAGCAATTTGAAGATCATCTCGGTCTTTATCTGTTAGATGCAGGCGGGCAAGAAACTCCGCGGTCTTTTTCGCATAGACGTCTGGCTCCAACACTCGCTGTCAGGACATGGCATCTGCAACTTCCTGCGCTTCAGTTCTTGTGGGTTGTCTATTCTCCTGCGCTTTCTTTTCTCGGCTGAACGTTCCCTACGCTGTATGTGAGCTTTAGTAATATTTCCAAGGCTGTGATTTGTTAACCCTTTATGAATAAATTACTGCGTTTGACGGCCCGAGTTGTAAGCAATTACAGACAAGTCACTTCTGGTTTGATAACCTCCTCTCAAAGAAAAATTTACTCGCTTACTAGAAATGTACTTGCAGACAACATTATTGAAAGACTCTGCTGCTTTGGTATTGACATTGTGTAAAAACTTACAGCATGATGTGTAACAATATTTCGAGCTGCTATTATTTCTTGCCACATCCCTGCTTTCTTTAGAGATGATACGAGGTTTTCTTCTTTCTCCTTAGAACCACTGCAGAAGTAACCACTTGACGCATCATGTATGCTCACCAAATACGTGGTATGGTCCATTATAAATATCACGTTTTAGTTCTTCTATTTTTTTGTCGGTTGGTAAATCATTTTGAGCATGCCTGTGATGAATAGCGCCAGTCACTGTCGATCGAAGTTGAAGTTGTCTGTCAGATACAGCCTTTCACAGAACAGGAGAAACAGGACCATTTTAATTTTTTTTGTCTTTTGTGCGATACCGCGAATCCTTCGAAGATAATTTCGCAGTATGTGATTACTACACAATTTTAGTGATAGTAACGTTTGGACCATATGGCTGAGCTTTCACCAACTTATTCATTATACTGCTGTCACCATCTCCTGAAAAACGATATATTGTATATAAAAAATTACAACTTTCAAAAACCAAAAATACGTACATTTTTGTTTCAATCTGAACTTAAAAAAAAGTTAATAATATATCAATAGCTACTAAAACAATGTGTTTGCACAGCACAATGAAAACTATCACATGTTGAGATAAACTATTATTACAGAATAAAAATTGCAACTTTTATTTTAAGAGTTAGTTCCTCTAGTTTTATTGAAAAACTAATAAATCCTATAAAATTTTATCAATATAAGTTCCCTACTAATTTACATTAAGGTCGTTCAAGTATGAGAAAACAATAATTTTAAATTTTCACGAAACGAAGTTTGTTTGTAGATGTTCCTAAGAGCAAATTTTTCTCTTATAAATAATATTATATCTACCTTAGTTTTCCTGAGACAGCCCATAGAAGTCAAAATATGCTTGTTACACCGAAATGATAGCCGCAAAAACCAAATAACTAAATACAATTAAATAATTTACAGTGAAAGTACAGTTGGCAAATCATAAAATGTCGCCTCTCTACAGGCCAGAATTCTAAGTCCCACTTCGGGTATCTTCTGCAACATACAATAATACACATCGGCTAATAACGGATCTGTATTAGTATCCAGGCCTAAAGGAAAGTGACATGATGCACGTTATATTTCAACTAGTCTTCGCTTTGGAAGTGTTTCTCTTGCATGTAAGAGCTTGATGTCTTTATACGGAGCATGGTTAGTCAATCGAATCATAGAACGGCTTAAGAACTCTGCCTACCTCAGAGCTCCGGCGGCAGCAAGGATAGGGCGTTACAGGTTAAAGTATATTCCTAAATATCTAAATCACTTTCGAACCTACATATACGCCACCATTGACTTTTTTGTTCAGTACGATACGGCCTACACTGCTTTTAGCAAGTTATATCAATACCCTGAAAACTATGAGCAAGTAAGTGTTTTTATGCCAATTAAACACTCCTAACCCCGTACTCAAAAAATTATTTTCACATTTTCGTTTACGTAGCATTATTCTCCTCTTCTCAATGCAAAAAAAAAAAAAAATGGTTTCCATCCGAAAGCGATATCTCAAAGGGTGACTGAGCTACACGGAATTTAGATTAACATGTAAAACCCCATCCTTGCTCCCGGCGCGCTCTGAGGTAGGCAGAAGCCTTAACAGTTACCTTTATAGCACGCACACATTATATATATATATATATATATATATATATATATATATATATATATATATATATATATATATATATATATCTGAATGATATAATCGTTCCAAGTGTCTGAATACGTAATACTGCGGAGGGGTGGAGTGGTCCAGTTTTAAGAAGATATTTCTTTCATTTACACAATTCTACGTATACAGAAATTATTTTCAAGCCATCCAGATATCGACTTTCTTTATTGCCCAGTAGATCAAATTTCTAACCAATCGATGATGTTTGGGCAATGTTGAAACGCACAGTGACAAGAATGTGGTCAGTCCCGCCACCAAACTCACAAGACGCTCTTTAGAACGTAATTATTAAAGTTTGGGAGGAACTTTCTAGGAGTGAGGGCAACTTTAGATGCCTAGTAGACTATGCCAAGGCGCTTCACTGAAGTAATTGAATCTAATCGTACAATGGACCCTATACTTAATACCCTAGAACGTAATTGGTTTTTAGGACTGCCCAATTTTTTTGTCCTAAAAGAAAATATAAAATCAAGTACAGTATTTATATCGGGTTTAAACCTTTGTTCCACTGGGGAGTTCATGCATTGTTTTAAACACTAGGTTACAACATTAATGAAATTTGTAGCCATACGAATGCAAACATATTATATTTTAAGATATCGCATGACGGTTGCAGTGCAGTAAAACTTGTAACCAAATATATTTAATACACGATAGAAGTAGTATCTCCTGACGGTTATTATTTACTAAACGTAGAAAACTGAGTTATTGGATAACTATAATATAAAGTAACTATGGTTTTAATATTGTTAAGAATACACATTTTAATTCACATTTTTAAATTGTACGTATAAAATTATTTAATGTGATGTATGTATCGTAGGTGAACGAGTTTAACTGTTTCATTCACACTCAGTAAGAAAGGAAAACACCTTAATATAGATATATCCCACATACCGAAATTTAAATATTCATTTCATAATATACATGACGCTATATTATGCTCCGCAATTTTACATTGTATTTTCCAATAACATAGACATATGTATGTGATTCTGCATGATATGAAAACATACGTCCTGTAAGGGAAGAGGGCTTTCTCTGTCCATAATACTGACTCATTTATGTAAAAACTATCACTATAATAAGCGAGTGTTAGTCAGTTAAATCTACTTATACATGTTTCGAAGCAAATACGTATTTATATCAGTAAAACTGAATTCCTTTTTAGTTATTTAGCAGCCATTAAAATCGATGCGTGTCTCGTCAAATAATATGAGCTGGAAATAGTGGTCCGTGCAAATATATTTTATTGTGAAAAGGTTATATATTATGTGTTTTCAAAATTAAGTTGTTTTTACACTCATGTGTTCCTATTCAGGGGATTTAAAACAAAACATTTGCAATATTTATATGTATTACTTAAAATACGTCATGATTTAAATGGCCGTGTAAGTCAACAGCCGAAAAAAATGGGAAATAGAGCTTACACATGAATGCCGACGTTTTATTTGTTCACGCCCACACTTCTTTGCTGTCCATCTACAATCTAACATTTGCCTTAGGTCCTTTAGAGGCATCTACTTCTGTTTGATTTATCAAAATATCTGATAGTTATAAATACACGTCTTTAAATCTGCGGTGTGCGCATGTCGAATTTTAACTCTGCATTTTACTTTACAGGTAATGAGCGCCTTAAACTTGCAAACATATGGAATTTCGCCAATAACTTTGAAAATATTATCTGGAATTTAATAAGCATGTTTTGTAAACAAATAAATGTAACTAGATATTGACTATGAAATAAATACACTACATACTTAATAATTTTACCAAAGAATTTGAACTGTCTGATATTGAGCTTTCCGCAAGCCAAATAAGCGGGATCGTCACTGGACGCTTTATCAGTTTCTTTAGAAAACGAGTTGTAGACCTATTAGTGGGAAACAAGATGACATAACATTTTTTATCTGATAGCAGTGGGCTACTGTGTTTTATCAACTTGAACACGAAACATTAAACTGTCTCCTCAATAAGGAATAAAATAATTATTTTCGTTTCTAAGCTGTAATATTAAATAAATTATATTAAATCAACTTACAAATACCCAAGTCAATTTGTTTATAGAAGTTTCTAATTGCAATAAAAACAGTTATAACCCTCAATAAAATATTTATTCCATGTATTTTGCAGAACTGTCCCACATAATGAGATAGATGCAATATTATAAATGTTTAACATATTCACACAACGATTTCACAAGCAGGGCAAACTGAAATGAACGCGACAAATAACATTATATCCACATGAGTCAGCAGACATAAATATTCAAGGAATGCTATGATGTCTACAACCTCGCAACTATACAAATTTTACTACGAAACGTTTGGTATGCTCTGGAATTAGTCGTTTATTTCATTCCATTTATTTGCCTACAAATGTTTCAGTCGGTACATACAAAAGTATTCTGTTAGTGTTAGCGGCTAGCGCGACAATGTGTAAGAAGATGGGCGATGGCGCTGGAAATCCAATACGTACGAGATCCATGCGCTCTTATCTACCGCAGATTAGGTCAGCAACGATACTGGCACCACGCACGGCGTACTATCACTTCCATTTTGAACCTTCCTTCCAAACACGAGCCTTGCGAGGGAGGAAGGTTCAAAGTGGAAGAGGAAGGATGGCGGCAGCACCTTACGGGCGTGTTCTAACTAGGGTTGTGCGATATTGCGATATATCGCATGCGATGCGATATTTTTTTTAAATATCGCGCGCGATATTTTTTATGCGATATATCGCGCTGCGATATCTGCGATATATATCGCGCTGCGATTTTTGCGATTTATATCGCGCTGCGATTTTTGCGATTTATATCGCGCTGCGATTTTTGCGATTTATATCGCGCTGCGATATCTGCGATATATGTCGCGCTGCGATATCTGCGATTTATATGGCGCTGCGATTTTTGCGATTCACATCACGCTGCGATTTTTGCGATTCATATCGCGCTGCGATTTTTGCGATTTATATCGCGCTGCGATATCTGCGATTTATAGCGCTCTGCGATTTTTGTGATTTATATCGCGCTTCAAACTATATAGGTGCAATTTTTGCAACACAGCATAAATTGCACTGTGATATTTTGTAATGTATGTGGTGCAATATTTTTAAAAATTTGCTTCATCGGTGGTTGTGCAAT